>BQNB010036053.1:0-24054 GCA_026074375.1 Tanacetum coccineum | reverse complement strand
ACATCGGAGGTGAATATGTGTCTCCATTTCTAAATTTATGTGCTAAACTTAGAATAAGACACAAATTTATTGCTCTTGATACTCAAACAATAGAATTGTTGAAAGGAAAGAACCGTGCCTTAGAAGATATGGTTAATGCCATGTTCGTAAGTCCTGGTTTAAGCCATAGCGATTATATCGGCTACTTATCTTTTAGATAAGATCCCTTGTAAAGAAAATATGATAGTTCTTATGAACTATGGATGAGAAGAAAACTATCTTATCTCTACAACTTTATAAAGCATTTAGCCAATTCTAAAATTAGAAGTCTTAAAATTTTAAGTAAAAAACATTTCTTGTTTGGGAAAGATATAAAACCTTTAAGAAATATTCACCATACACATTTAAAAGCCTTTAAAATTCTTTAAAAAACAGCCTATTTAATGCAGTCAATTTCAATGCATATGTTTTTTCAGTATTGGGTCAATAATAACTCATTTAAAAGGTCAGTCATAGAGTTTATGATATAGTAAATGTATACGTTTTTCAATATTGGGTCAATAACAGCCCATGAAAGTTATTACATTAAAGAAAAATAAATACCTTCAATTATGTGTTTGTAACAGCTTCAACATTTTGTACACAGTATATATATGAGATACTACATGGTGCCTGTAATTAAGAAAAAAAATTCACACTACACAGCAAGACAACCAAATACATCCATAAACCCACTACCCTAATTAACCACCTCCTCACGTCGATAACTTAAACAACCTCAACAATAACTAACCAATGTGAGAATAACACATCCAACTCCAAACAACAACCCATCAAGAATCGAAAATTAAAAGAAATTATCTAAAAGACCTCAGATTCGTTCAATGTATGCAAAGATCTTTAAAGATCGTATGAGTTTGAAATGACACCAACCATTGATCTTTAAGAAAAACTTAAAACAAAAAAAGCAAAAAAAAAACTAAGCCTACCTCAGATCTTGTTACAAGCTCTTGAAGCTTAAACGAGAAGATAAAGTGTTCGTTGATGATTCGTTTATGTGCTTTTTTTCTTCTAAGATTCGAATATGAGTGGAAAGCATGGATTTGAATTTCTTTTTATATGACTTCTTCTGGTCGTTCGATTATCACGGGTTCACAGCAGAGAAATATATTTTTTTTTTGATTATTTTTGTGGCTGCAAATGTAAAAGCGTGGCTAATGAGGGTTAGGTTGAGAGGTTTATTATGAAAGGGGGAAAATAGAGTGAGTGTAGAGTGAAGATTTTTAAAGTTACGTGAAATGGTTGTGTATTAATTCTTGGGCTCTATATGAAATGGCTGCAAGATTTGGGCCTTGATGTGGTCGTTTTTTTACACGCGTTTATCAAATAAACCATCAGATATAATATATATATTTATATAAAATACATATAATTATACGTAAGCAAAGTATCATACAAATTATTCTTAGGAAAGAATAATAAGTAATCAACACGGGTATCGTTTTCCTCGGCGAGAGGTGAATGGAAATTTACGTTCAAGTTGTAAATCGAGCTTGATTATTGTCCATTCATGTTTTTTTCTTTGGTTCTTATTGAAACTTATTATACCTATTTTCTAATAATACTAAAAAATATAAACTAAAATTAAACTTCAAGATTTAAAACTACAAGAGTTAAACTAAAATTGATCTAGAAATATATAAATGATCGAAATATGCCTGCCTAAGTGACGTGAAAATGTTCATGCAAGTGCGGGCTTAGGTTTAACGAATTAAAATCCTTAGAAAACAAATATCAAGAAATCAAATGACAAGTAAGTAAAATGCTTTTTAAAATAATATACAAGTATTTTAAAATGCAATAAAAGTAATGACGGTAAATTAAATAGTAAATTCCTAATGACTATTAATTTTTTAAACCTTTTTAACCCCGCACTTAAATTCCAAATCACTAATCACTTAGCAAACACAAATAAACTACTCACTTTCATAACGAAAATACAATTTAACGGCAAACATAGCATTTATAAAACGACAAAAATAAATCTACACTAAGCATGGCAAAAATCAAATAGGCAAACATATTATAAAACGATAAAATAAATCCACTCTAAGTATTAAAAAAGGATTAGAAAAAGGAACCGAATTGGAGACCCGCAATTAAACGAATACCACCCGACTTATTTAGCTAAAACAAATAATTAAATTCGGTCTAGCTAAATAAGCACTTAAGCGTCCGTCGAGCCTCAAGGTAACCTGTACCCAAAATAGAAACGAACACAAACAAAAATTGCATTAAAACAAAAACAGTTTTGTTTTTTATGCAAATAGCACAATTAATTCATCTTGGTTATACCTATATAACGACACAAAGGCCAAATGAAAACATTACAAGCATGGCCCAAGAACATTTAATTAACTATAAGCCAAAAACTAAATTCTATAAACAACAAAATGTCAAGCTAAAATCCTACAAACTAAACCTAAAACACTATGAGCCCAACTGCGATTAAACCAAATTTATCAAACAAAAACTAGGCCAATGATATCATTTATTTCAAGTTCAAAATCAAAACGAGTTAAAAAAGAAAATAACAAGAGACGAGATCAACTAGCTACTAATTAAGCGAATGAGCAGAAAAAGAGCACAATGATGTTTTAAGCTAAACTAGAGAAATTGTTTATGAAAATCACTGAACCGATAAACACTTTTGACGAGATCAAATAAGCATATGAACAATTGAGATCGAAACTAAATAAGCTACATCTTCCACGATAATCTCTACTAATTAATAAGCTAAAATGTAAAAATATTAAGCATCTAACAAACTTGTTCGCACACAAATAAGCTAAAACGAAAAGCTTTTGTAAACCGTATAAGCTAAACGAAGCACTAATTTGAAACATAAAATCTACTAAGCTATTAGACAACTTATTTAAAAAAAACTTTTGGAACCAATAAAGCTTTTAAATCAAAAATAAGCTAAATTCTAGCTTATTATTTAAGCTTGTATCCGGTTACATATTTGAATTTAAGAATATGGAACAAGCAAGCTAATGAAAAGCTTCTTAGATCGCATCCTTAACTCAAAATAAGCTGGGATAAAAACTTAGAAAATAAGCTTGAGAAAAGAGCTTATTTTTGAAAAGCTAGAAAAATAAAAGTGATTAAAAAGAATTAAAACACATTGACGAGCAAACAAATATAACCTTCATTAAACTATTAAAAAGTTGTTACAATTTCCTACTAAACTATTACAATAAGCTCCAAATTAACAATAAGCTAAAACATAAAAAATAAGCTTAAACTAAAACTAACTAAAAAACTAAAAAAAATAAATTCCTCCATGCTCATACTTGTGGGGAGCGGATTGTATATATAAGTGAGCAGGGGGCGTTTCTGTAAATTTCACCCAATCATCAACACATAAATCAACCAATCATTGCACAGGATTTCTAGTCACACGGATTAGTGAGCAAACATTCTCTGATTGTCCGCTTGATGAGCTCCACGTGTCCATTTGAAAGCTTTCCTCCAACGCAACTAATGACGACCGTTTGATTCTATTTTCATTTGCAACTTTGAAACTGAGAGTGAGATTTAAAACATTTTGCACTGCCACTTGTCCATTCTTTATTTGCCCATTAAAATTATAGTGCTATGGCACATGATATAATTTCATTTTATTTTGTGGCACGTGACTTGTTCTAATGCTCAAATTAAATTACCAAATATTTCAGTTCATGAAATGAAAGTGGGCCAGGTTCCATCATATGGGCTAGCATAATTAATGAGCTGGCCAGACCCATTTAAATGGGATACGGGCTGGCTCAATAAAATCCGAGGGCACTGTTGAACTCGTTTTCTCGCGCTCTTTCTACTGGTATGCTCGGAGACTTTTCACGTCTTCATCTTAGCTTTGAGTAATAATTAACTTTGACTAAATTGAGCCCGATAAATCCCGTTTTTGCTCCGTTTTCAATCATTTTACCTGCAAGACATAAAAAATACCAAACAAACATATTTGCAATATAATAAAGCATATTTTAGTATTTTTAGTCCTTTTTATAGTGTTTTACGGGGTACAAAAGATGTATATTTTAGCAAATACCAAATTCCCCCACACTAAACCATTGCTGGTCCCACACGCAATGTAAATAAAACAAACTCGGAAATAAATAATTTTATCCCCTTTTAACTTATAACCCCTCACAATCAAACAAGAACAGAAAAGGCAAATTAAAAGGTTCAAAAATCATTTAATTTCGCAAGCACCCCCGTTTTACCTTTTTTTTTGTTTTTTTTTTGTTTTTGTATTTTCCAACTTACAACTTATTCATGTGTGACATAATGTAATGCTTTCATTATTCATTGATTACTTTTAGGATCATTGTCAGAATGATGCTGGAAACACATAGAGAACTCTTCAAACTACGTCTTCAGGAACTAACTGCTACAAATGTTCAATGCTACAACTGCAGTGAGAAAGGTCATTATGCTCGTAATTGTCCAAAGCCGAGAGTTCGGGATTCAAAGTACTTCATGGAACAAATGTTGTTAGCAAAACAAGATGAAGTAGGAGTAATTCTTACCGATGAAGAAAATGATTTTCTTTTTGCTGATGCTTCTCGGATGGAAGAAATTGAGGAATTAAGTGCGAATATATGCTTGATGGTCAGAATTCAACTGGCAAACTTTGATTCTGATGAAGGGCCAAACTATGATTATTCATTTCTTAGGGAGGTACAAACACCATCCACTAGTTATGTGAATCCATTATTTGCTAAAGATAAACAAGAACAAAAGTATCCGAAGCAACCTAAAATTATTAACAACAAAATTGGTGATGATCAAATTGATAGCAATATTATATTTGATGAACCAAATGAAGATGTTAATAGTGGTAGTGTTGAATACGATAACTATGTTCAAGAATCACATGAATTAGAGAAATTAGCTAGAAATGCGTTTAAAGAAGCTGAGAAACAACAAATAATTGTAAAAAAAGTTCAACAACAAAACACAATGTTGACTAAACAGCTTGAGTCATATAAGGAAAAGGTTCGGGTTTTTGAAATGACCAAAGGAAATAACACTACCTATTTTAACGAATATATTGAGGCTGATCGAAAAGCAATACGATTTGAAAAGGAGTCACAATCTCAATTTATTCATGATCGAGACATTATTCGAGATTCAGAACAACAACGTGATAAATTAGAGTTGTCTGTTGTTGAGTTAAAAAGACAAACTGTGGAACTTCAAAAGACACAATCAATTTTGAAACGCAAAATGAGTGAAAACAAAGATAAATATCATGACGTTGTTCTAGATCTTGAAGCAAGACCTAAAAAGAATGAAGATGTGGTGTTAAAAATTGGTAACTCCTTACAAGGAATGTTTATGCTTGGACCAAAGCATGTCCTTTTATATTCAAAAGTAAAACATAGTTTAGAGGTACAAAATCTATATACTCTAGAAAATTTCTCAGAATCTAAAATTATATGATGTTTCTTGCCTTGATGATTTGAAAATTCATGTGAATGTTAGAGACACTGAGGACATACTTGATGATGCAACCAAGAGTCAAATAAAAATTAAAAATAAATCACAAGATCCAATTGCTATTAAGAAAAAACAAAATTTTTGGACAATTGATTACAAAAAGTTAAATGCTCTTTACGAAGATTTTGTTCCACAAAAGGAATTTTCTGCTGAACAAAAATATTTCTCATCTTCTTTGATATCTTCTGAAAATTCTTCAAATGCAAGTTCACCGTCTTCATCTTCTGAGACAAAACCAACTGTGGCACCAATGACAAGTGCAAATACAATAAAACTGGATTTGAATAAAATGAAAAATGAATTTTAAAAGTTGTTTGCATTATTACAAACAAATTTTAAACGTGAAAGCATTTTCTATACTTCTTCAGAAGAAATACGGTTAACCAAATTTTGTCAACAAGAAGTAAAATCAATTCTTCATAAGTTGCATTTGAGTTTTGAAATCTTTCAGAAACGATTTTAAAAAGATATAAAAGAAATGAAAGATGTTTTTGACTCAACAAAAAAATGATCTTAGTGAAACATAGACATAAAATGAGCTTTTGAAAGATCAACTCTTGGAAGCAAAACTCAAGCATGAAATCAAATGTTGTGTGTTGTTGAGTCATGAGTGTGTCAACAATAATGTGCAAGATGAAATTGAGAAACTTCAGTGGGAATCCATTGAAATCCAAGAGGGAATTCAAAAACGAATAAACATTCTTGAAAATGATGTTCAAAGATGTCAAAAACAAAGTCTTGATTTTGAATTACAGTTACAGCATGAAAAGGAAAGACAAAAATGTGAATCTTCTTTGAAAAAAGTTTGCGAAACCTCTTGGATATCAAAGATGGAAAAGCTTGAGAGTGAGAACGTGTCTTTGAAATTTCAAGTACAATCTTTGATAAAAGAACGAGAAAATGTCAAATTAGAATATCAAAAACTTTTCGATTCAATAAAAAAGACACGAGCGCAAACTCAAGGTTAAATCAATGAATTGATTAAGCATGTTAATCAAAAGACCTATGCATACGCTGATGTACGTGCACATAATCAAGATCTTTTGATGACAATAACTGAGTTAAAAACCAAACTAAAAAATGCTAAAAAAGGTAAGTATATGAACACTAAGTTTGACAAAACCAATGTTTCTAATCAACTTCTTTGTGTTACACCGCTAAATAAGAAATTTTTTCACAAGAAAACTATTGCTCCTAAAACAGAAGAGAAACATGTTTTTATCAAAAACAGTCACTTTACAGACTTCACCTAACAAAAATAAAGAGGTTGAAACAAACCAAAATGTCATAGCACCGGGAATGTACAAAGTCACTAAGCAACAGGAAATAAATACAAAAAGAGCTAAGAGTGTTTTACTTTCTACAGGATTGTGTGCTGCTTCTAGTATTAGAAGATCATTGAATAGAGATTCACCATTGAAGAATAGTGTCTTATCCAACACTAAGAAATCATCAAAGAAAGTAGAAGTTTTTATTAGGACAAATAAAAAGACATATGTTGCGTCTAAGAATATTGTTTCAAACAAAAAGATTGTAACTAATGTTGATGTTCAAAACGATCTTACAGCGAAGGATGTGTTGTGTGTTTCATGTGCTAAAAATTTGCTAATTCCATGTCATGATAAATGTCTTGCAAAATATAAATTAAATGTGCATTCGAAAGTTAGAAGGGCCTTATTCACTACTCCTAGAAAAGCAAAATCTGTGTTTTGAAGATACTACTCACGTAGTTTCAAAGACTAGGTTTTCTATTCAGACTACACAATCTAAGTCCTTAGACACTACTCCCGTAGTTTACAGAACTAAGATTGCTGCAGTTACTCCCATAAGTATCAGAATAAGGTCCCTAGTGCTTTTAAGTCAATTTCGGTAATTCTGGGAGACAATTCACTTAGCAAATACATGAATAATAAAATACGAACTAGTCAAATGTGGAAAAAGTGGCACGAACTGCAACCAAATGTTGTTTGGTCTCCTATTAAGACGACTCCGAATGTTGTTAATAGTAGAAACACTGTTAATACATCGGCCCCTGTTAAAAAATAGGTAGCCAAAACGTCCACTTATCCATGTATGGTTTCTTCATGTGTGGCAGGTGGTTCAAATCATTTTGTGGATTGTTGATAGTGGATGTTCAAAGCATATGACTGGTGATCGTTCACTGCTAAAAAATTTCGTTGAGAAATTCATGGGCACAGTCCGCTTTAGAATGATCATTTTGCATTAATTACAGGCTATGGCGATTATGTACAAGGCAATATCACTGTTTGTCATGTATATTATGTTGAAGGCCTAGGACACAACCTCTTCAGTGTAGGATAATTCTGTGACGGTGATCTAGAAGTTGCTTTTTGCTCTAACACATGTTATGTTTGTAATCTAGAAGGAGATGATTTGCTTACAAGAGCTCATGAATCCAATTTGTATACTATCTCCATTTCAGATATGGCTTCTTCTTTACCTGTTTGTCTTATCTCCAAAGCCACTTCAACAAAGTCATGGTTATGGCATCGCCGACTCTCACATCAAAACATCGGTACCATAAACGATCTTACCAAAAATGATTTGGTTGATGGTCTTCCTAAATTCAAATACAGTAAAGATCACCTATGTTCTGCATGTGAGCGGGGGAAAAGCAAGAAATATTCTCATCCACCTAAATTGGTTCCAAGCACTTATTCTAAATAGGAATTGCTACATATGGACTTATGTGGGCCAATGAGGGTAGCAACCATCAACGGAAAGAAGTATATTCTAGTGATCGTTAATGATTATTCTCGATTCATATAGGTATATTTTCTTCACACCAAAGATGAGATTCCAGAGATCATAAAGAAGTTTATTGCTCAAGTTCAGTTGAATTACAATGCCAAAGCTCATAAGATTCGAACAGACAATAGCACTAAATTCAAAAATGCAATTCTTAAGGCTCATTATGAAAAGTTAGGCATTATGCAATAATTTTGACTGCTCGAACGCCTCAACAAAATGGTGTTGTTGAACGACGCAATCGTACTCTTGTCGAGGCTATACGCACAATGCTTATCTTTTCCCGATTACTAGAATTTCTTTGTGCCGAGGAAATTTCCACCGATTGCTTTACTCAAAATTGGTCAATCATTCATACAAGGTATAACAAGACTCCATATGAACTTCTTCACGACAGCAAACCAAATGTGGAGTACTTTCATGTATTTGGTTTACTTTGTTATCTAAAAAATGATCGCGAAGACCTTGGAAAGATGAAACCAAAAGCAGACATTGGAATCTTTATTGGATATTCTAAAACATGTAGAGATAATCGTCTAACCAAAAAGATTATGGAAACCATCCACGTCAAATTTGACAAGCTTACATCTATGGCTTCTGAACATGACAGTTTAGAAGCCGTTTCACAATGATTCATTAATGATGATTCATCAGCAGAATCAATGAATACTCTATCTAAAGAAGATTTGGATAATTTGTTTGGGAAAATGTACGACGAATACTTTGAGAAGAGATCTTCTGACATGTCCATCAATTCCGCTGCACAACAAGTTCATAATCAAGAAGACTCACCTTCGACATCTTCAATCATCGTTGAAGAACACGAGACTCCTCCCATTGTAACTACATCCGACGAACAAACTTCTCTAATCTCTTTGAATGAGGTTGATGAATTCAATCAAGAAGATTCTACAGATTTTGATGGTAATACGGTATTTGTTCCATATGATGCTCTAAAATTTGAGGAAGCTGAGTCATCTACAATAGCCCTAGACCCATCAAATATGCATGAGTTCCGCCAAGTACAACCCTAAACACATATCTGGACAAAAGCTCATCCTTTGAAACAAGTAATTGGTGACCCATCCAAATCTGTGATGACTCGAAATAGACTTCAGACTGACTCTGAATTATGCATGTATGCATTAACCGTCAGCATCCTTGAACCAAAGAGCTAAAGAAGCCATGTCAGATCATAGTCGGATAGAATCAATGCAAGATGAGTTACATCAATTCGAGAGACTAGATGTTTGGGAACTAGTTCCTAGACCAGATGGAAAGAATATAATTGCTATCAAATGGCTCTGGAAGAATAAAAGTGATGCGGAAAATATTGTTCTTTGAAACAAATATCGTCTTGTTGCGAAGGGTTACAAGCAGGAAGAAGGCATCCATTTTGAAGAATCCTTTGCTCCTGTTGCTCGTCTTGAAGCCGTTATAATGTTCTTTGATTTTGCTGCACATAAAAACATTACAATCTTTTAGATGGATGTTAAGATTGCATTTCTCAATGGTCCATTGAAAGAGGAAGTTTATGTTAACCAACCTGATGGATTTGTCGATCCAGACTTTCCAGATCATGTATACAGGTTGAAGAAAGCTCTATACGGTCTCAAACAAGCTCCACGAGAATGGTATGACAAACTATCTTCATTCTTGATTGAACACCATTTTACTAAAGGTATTGTTGACCTGACTTTGTTTACATGACGTCACGGGGGAGACATATTACTTGTCTAAGTATATGTCGATGACATCATTTGGGTCTACAAATTCAAAATTTTCAAAACGATTTGCAAATCTCATGAAAAATAATTTTGAAATATCTATGATGGGTGAACTGAAGTTTTTTATTGGACTTCAAGTTCATCATTCACCTCGTGGCATATTTATTAGTTAGTCACAATACGCAATTGAGCTTTTAAAGAAACATGGTATGGATGAATGTGTATCCATGTGCACACATATGGCCACTAAGAGACTGGATGCTGATTTACAAGGCACTCCTACTGATCAAATGATTTATTGTCAAATGATTAGAGGGCTCATGTATCTAACAGCCAGTCGATCAGATATTGCTTTTGCCACCTTTGTTTGTGCTCGTTATCAAGTACGTCCTATGATCAAACACCTCAAAGAGGTTAAACGAATCTTTTGGTACCTAAGACAGTCCTATAACATGGGCCTATGGTATCCAAAGGATTCTGGATTTGAACTAATTGCAAATTCAAACGCAGACCATGCAGGATGTAAATACGATTGCAAAAGCACTTCAGGTGGATTACAATTTTTAGGTGAAAAGCTCATGAGCTGGAGTTCTTAGAAGCAAGATTGTACTGCGATGTCAACACCTGAAGCTGAATATGTATCATTGTCTGCGTGCTGTGCATAAGTCATCTGGATGCATACACAATTACTGAACTATGGATACAAGTACAATAGAATACCGATGTATTGCGATTCAAAGAGCGCTATCGCTATTTCATGCAATTCGGTTCAGCATTCGCGTACAAAACACATAGACATCCGGTATCATTTTATTAAAGAACACGTTAAAAAGGGAACGGTGTAATTATACTTTGTCAGAACTGAATACCAACTTGCGGATCTATTTACTAAAGCTCTTCCTAAGAACGATATGGGTACTTAGTTTATTGTATTGGTATGAGATGTATGACTCCAACACAGTAAGAAAGTCTGACAAAGTTATCTTCTTAAAAAGATCATACATCAAAATTGTAAATAAATCTTTCAAAAACAGAATATAAAATTGAAAAATACGAAAACTCAAAAAGATTTTCTTAATGTTTTTCAAAATCATAAACGAAATAAAAATTAAAAAAATATAAAAATCCAAAAATATTTTCTTGATGTTTTTGAAAAACAAAAATCAAATACAGAAATGAAAAATGAAAAAGTACAGAAACATAATTTAATCAAAACCACATGTCTTCTCGTTACAATCAGATTCATGATTTGATATTTTCATTATAATTGTTTTTATTGCATATACGAGATCATGATCTGAGGGGGGTTATTTTGATAACATATGTGTTCTCATTGTCAAAACATGTGTTTTTGTAAATCCCATTCACGTACATTACCTGAATTATATTTGAAAAATTCACATCGATTTCAAAATCCAATAAAAACAATGATCTCTCGAATATTTTATAGCTTTTAAATAAAATGGTATATTTTCGAGGGGAAGTTTTTCATTTTTTTTTATGAAAGGATGGACTTTGACAAAGGAAAAATCCAACGGTCCAACTGTGCAAAGGGATCATACTCCAAGAGGGAGTTTTTGCAATTTTTGTTAAATAAATTTCGGTTTCAAAAACTACAAGGGCCAAAACTTTAATTTTTCAAACAAAAATTCGGAAGGAAAACCCATAAGGACTGAAAGTGTCACTTTTTAAAATTTTCAAATTCGGACGGTATAAATAAGAAATTAATTTAATTTTCTATTTTTTTCTTTACTCCGAGTTTGATACCGAAAAAGAAGAGAAAATCAAGTTTTTGATTTTGAGATCATCACATCGTTCACAATCGTTTTCTCTTCTCAAGAGTCAGTAATTTTCAATGTTACAGGATTTGAAAAAGAATTTTCACGGTGTTCTTGACGTTGAATTTAAATTCGATAAGAAATACGGGTTTCCGAAATTGAGGGTTTTAAAAATCAATGATTGAACAAGGCTTAGATATGGTTCTGATAATGTTTGTGCATGATTAATTGCAATGGTTGTTGTTTAAACTCCAAAAATGACAAATTCAATGGCCGGTCAAATTCGGAAGTCATCAAACGTTGTCGAAATTGATTAAAAGGGGTATAAAGGACTAATGCTGCTTAAAATGAACCTGTTATAGCTTAATAAAATCGAATTTGTTGAAAACTTGGCCAAATAATTCATTTTCGACAAGCCTAAATTGAAAAAGGTCAAATTCGGAAAAGTCAAGACTGAAAAAGTCAAATTTCAGAAAAGTCAAACTAGAAAAAGTCAAAATTCAATTTCGGAAGTGTCGAATTTGTTGGTAAATGCACAAATTTTTTTGGGAAGCTTACTAGATTCAGTATGTGATAATGATATATGTCTGAATGTGTTCTCTAAAGCTCGAATGTCTGTAAATAACAAGATCAAAATCTCATGTGAGTTGAATTTCAAATGTTTGTGAAAAAGTACCTCCAAATTGAACAAAAATTGATCAAGTTTTGATGAATTTTATATCTTGTGTCATATATGTCTAGTCTCAATTGATTAAGTGGTCTAAGTCATGTCTGGTTACCACCGTTTTCTGCATTGAACAGAATGAGGAGTGAGTGACTTAGTGACCATTTAGTTGATGAATTAGATGTGTTTGTTTACATGGTATACGATTCATTACAAAAACAAGAATTTCAAATAACTTGAGTCTGATAATTCTATTCTCAATTGTTTAAGTGGTCTAAGTCATGTTCGGTTTCGACCTTTTTCTGCAATGAACAGAATGAGGAGTGAGTGACTTAGTGACCATTCAATTGTTGAATTGAGTTTGACTGATTTTATGTTCTAAAAAACAAATGCTTTTGCACAAAATATTTTTGAAAAAGTTCTCAAAATTTCTGTAATGTGTCAAAAATGGTACTCTTTCACAAAAAGTTTTAAGAATTTGAATGATATCTCTTAAATTTCTCAAAATGAGTCTTATTCAAAATCAGAGAGTATCTTCATTATTCTTGAAAGAGTATCATTTCACAAAGAATTTCTAGTGAGGATATTCTAAACCAAAAGAGAGACAAAAACCATACGCAAAAAAGCAAATCTGAAGTGTGTTCGAAAAAGAAATGCAAGAACACACAAAACGAGAAATCAAAAGAAAAATGCGAATAAAGCATATGGCATGTGATAGAAAAAGCAAGAATAAGCACATGAGAAACAAACTAATCAAAATTAGGTTAAAAAAGAATTGCTAGAACATATAAAACAGACAGACCGAAAAGAGACAAAAATGCCATATAAATTATTTGTAATCTAACATCTTGTCATCAATCATTCAGAATTCATTATGGCACACCTACAAAGACAAGTTGATGTTCACCAAGATGACTTGTGTCCACCC
This sequence comes from Tanacetum coccineum, assembly GCA_026074375.1. Taxonomy (NCBI): domain Eukaryota; kingdom Viridiplantae; phylum Streptophyta; class Magnoliopsida; order Asterales; family Asteraceae; genus Tanacetum; species Tanacetum coccineum. Next base: position 10,644 of record BQNB010036053.1, on the reverse strand, counting down.
AACAAACGATATGCTCTCATGGATGCCAATAAGAAGATTGATCTTGAGCATCCATTGTGTCCAAATGAAAGAAAAATCCTGGCAAACATCCTTCAAAATCATCCACTCAGATTCAGCATTGCTGCTTCTTCATTAGTACCATGGATATACTTGGGGCAGTTCTGGTATACTTCGAAAGAAGATGGATCAAAGTATAAGCTCTCATTTGTGCTTGACAGGAAAGAGCTTACCATGACTCTGGTTGAATTTTAGATATATTTACGTGCCTCAAGGCTATGACAACATTCATGGTCATTTTGTCCTGTGCTCAAAGTTCTCAGAGTTGGTTACATTTCTACAATTACGAAGTTGGTTTCACACTAGGAGTTAAGATCACTAGTCCCAATCTTTAAGACCACCGGTGTGTCCACCGTGGCAGACACTGTGCAAGATGTTTTCTAGATGTCTAACAACACGAGTTACTGGATATGATCAACCGTCTTTGCAGATCATGCAGATGCTGTATTGCTTTGTCAACAATATACATGTTGACTATGCTAACTTGCTTTGGGAAGGATTCCACTACTCACTTGAATATCCAACAACACTGATTCCTTATCCCAAATTCACAAAGCTTATAGCGAGTCATTACATGACTTCATTTCCTGAAATCTCAAGAAGAGCTCATGATAAGTCTCACAATTTGGAAGATGATGAGATGGTTAAAATCATATTCAATTCAGGGAAGCATAAGGACGGAGTCAGAATGAAAATTCCAAGTTGGATGATAACCGTTGAGATGAAGCTTACAGAGAACTATCGGATGTATGCTGCTTAGTCACAGCCAATTGAGTCTACCTAGGGAACGCATAAGACAACTAGCGCCCCTAGGTCACCTAACCCTGTTACGATAATTGGAAGTTTTCACTCGCGGCAGCATCACTGCTCTCGCAGAAAGTCTACTATTATTAGACTTCGTATTCCTCCAAGACGATCAACTCGACTTACTCTACCAACACCAATTCTAACTACTGATGAGGCTGATGATATAATCTTACAAGATACAATTCAACTAAGTCTTGCAGAGCAGAAAAGTCATGAAGATCTTAAAACCAAGCAAAATGAGGAAAAAGTTAAAGAGCACTTGATGGCAAAGGAGATTAAGAAACTAGTTGAAGGAACAGAGAACGTAGAAGAAAATGTTGAGGTTGATAGTCCTACCCTTAGGAAAAATGATAATCAAAATGACCCCGACACTAGGTTAGAGCCCAGGAGTAATAAGGAAAGTCCGGAGGTAGAGATAACTGTTGTTGTACAACTTGTAAATGTTATTGAAGAGGAGGAAGAGTCAGCAGAGGATGATTATGAGTTAAGAAGAAGGGAAAAAGGAAAGGAGGCAGAGGAGACTAGGAATACACCATACCCTACAACAATTAGATATCCTAGGATTCATTCTACTCTCATATCTTCGGATACTGAGAAACTCTAAGAATTAATGAAAACTGATCCTAAACCTTAATCTTCAACACCATCATCATCTTTATCAAAATCAAAATTATCTGCTACACAACAACTCTTATCCTTGTTCAAACCAAAGACTGGACATTCCAAACGCTACAAGAGCTTCTTTAATGAGCTGCAAGGACGCTACGGATATCTATTTGAACATCTAAAGACAAGGTTCATGCCAAGAAAGAAGTTTCATGTGCTTGTTTAACACTTACAAGAAGTTATGTAAGAGTCGTTACCCAAAATGGTAGATGCTCGAGTTCAGGAACTAACCAAGACACAAGTTCCAATATATGTACATGGGCTTATAATGGAAAGACAACAAAATCAAGAGGATGTGGTAAAGATGATTGCAGATGCAATTCAACAAGAATGTGAGAATCTTTGGGCATAGATTTATTCGTAAATTAACAATGCTATCACTCACCATATTCCTTCTCAGGTTGATTCTTCTGTCAGGACATATTTTGCATGTGCACCCAACTCAAGCCAGCCCAACTTCTGCATAAGAATAACAATATTAACTATATCTGACCATGAAAGACAATCCTTAGCTGCAACAGGATGGTTTACCAATTTGGCTCGGACTCAAGTACAAGTTTGAAAGACTTCATGTGTCCGATACTCCTTGTAGACCTTCTGCCGCTCTCCTAAGAGATCAAGATGATCCTCATGATGATGCTCATCCTGAGGGGGTGAATAGTGCAAAGAGGCAGAAGACGACTGAGCATGAAACCTAAGTGTTTGGAGAATCATCATCTGGTCAAGTCAATGAAATCGAACCAGGTCCATCTACGTAAGGTAATCAAGAACAATTAGATGACTTTGATTTTTGGATAGATTCTTATGCCACAGATGATGATGAGCTTCCTACTGAGAAAGTGTCACAAGAACTTGTGGAAGAAATGTCACAAACTGTTGATGAAGCAAAACTACACAAAGTTGTTAATGAGATGTTGAGAAAAAGATGCACTTCAGGAGATGAGCATCAATACCACATTGATTAGATGCAAAACTTATTGAAGAATGAAATTGTGTGGGAAAGCAGAAAAGAAATCTTAGTCTCACCACATCCACAAAAGCCCACTCTAATCGTTTAAAGTTGTCAAAGAGATCCCAAAGCTCCTGCACTATCTCTGGTGAATCAAGATCTTCTATACCTAAATAAAGGAAACTCAAGACCTAAGAAGATTGTGATGTCACTTCACAAGTTTCCTGTAGTTATTTTTCCTGATGATGATATTGAAGAAAGAGCTGAAGTTTAATCCTTATGCTCGATACAATGTCAAACATTGAAAGAATCCACATGCAAAGATCTTTTACATTAAGAAACAAAAAGAACCCGAAAAGCCAAAGGAAGTAGTCTACTCAAATTCAAAGATTGTTCAAATCATCAAGACTTATTGGGAAGTTAGACATGAGCATAAGTTTATAACAGAGATTATTGCAAGAAGAGGAAATTGTAGCATAATGTTAATCACAAAGTTAGATTACAAGAACCACAACAAGAATGATATTGAGGATATGTATGTGCTAATTGTTAATGGCAAGGTAGAATACTATGCTGAGACTGGACTGCTATGGTCATTGTCAGTCTTCATTAGAAGTACAATGATTTAGGAAAGAGTACATGATTTCCAGCTAGGTGTGGAAAACTATCAACAGAAGGTTAACCTTACTACACAAACAATTACTTTCCCATGCATTAAGAAGTATAAGATGTTCTCCATCATCTCTGAACCAGTATATGGCATTATATACAAGAACAACAAGGAAGAAAATAAAGTGATGAGACATCAAGAGGTTCATAAGTTTTGTGATGCTACATTATAAAGAGTCTTGGAAGGGTTGAAAAGCTACAATAACAATGTGAAGCATGGTTATGTGACTCCAAGTCTTAGTAAAGAAGATGTTGAATACCTGAAACTGTTTAAGGAAGAGATTGAAGAACGGTTGAAGCATCGTGATCAGATGAGACATTGGGAAATATACGTGAACGAAAGACCACTAGGATCAAGAAGGGAACGCCTAGAATAATCGACCCTTAGGGGGAGATTGTTAGGATCATAAAAGTGTCGATTATGATACTTTAAGTGGTTTTATTTATTTTTAGTGTTTAGTCTTTATTTTACTAAGTAGAAAGTAGTTTGTAATAAGGAGAAATATGCAAAAAATGAAAAATAGCATATTATCCAAAGAATAGGGACTAGATTGCAAAATTAGGAAAATAAAGGAAGAGAAGCTTACCTCCCTCTCTTATAAATACCCTCCTAATCAACATTAGGTGGTTAAGGCTTGTAACAAACTCACTTTTCTCCCTTTTCTCTTTTTTATAAAATTTAAAAATTGTGAAAGACTTGTCTTTCTCTCTTAATTCTCTATACTCTAAACCGTTCTATATCGTGTGATTCAAGATAAAACAAGACCTAACACATATTATACGTGTTACGTTCATTTATAAGTGTTACATAGGTCAGGTACACCCACGTTTATGAATTTTACGTTTTTCGCGTACGTTTTGCGTTTTTAGCGTTTAGTGCATTTATACGACCCCGTAAATTCACCACCTCTGCATGTAAACCTATGGTATCACCCAATAATCTCCCTAACCTTAAAAATTTTAAAATTAATCCTCCCCTCCTCTTGTTAAAAGCCTTAAATAAAAGAAGAGCATCTTTTTTGAATTATTTAGCATGTGTGGTGTAAGCTTTGAGAAAATGACATCCCATGGTGTCATTTTCATGCACAATTACATACAACAACATATGCATGTGACATTGTTATCTATTGACGCATTTTGACCTATTACTCTAATGTTTTTACTAAATAATTCTTAACCAGCTAGCAACTAACTCATGCTACTTGCACAAAAGGCTCAAGCTTGCTCCCATTTGGTCCCATACCTCAACCAAACCACACACACTTGGTTAAGTGTATGTGTGGTAACTTGTAAACCCAAAAACCCTAACCCTTGGCCTATAAATACATAACATTCTCAATTCTTAGGGTTTTCATGTTTCGTTGCAATAAAAAAAACTCACCATCTTTTTCTCTTCTCCATTTGAGGCCACGACAAGAAAACATAACCCACAATGGTTAATCTCTTTCATTTTTACATAAAATCCAGGTAGTCTAGGTTTATTTCTAAGGGTTTCTAAGGTGTGTGCAAGTGTTGGTTTAAAGATTTAAGCAAGGGTTTACAAGTTTCTTAGTTAGGGTTTTAAAGTTTTCCTTGGGTTTTTACAAGATTTTCATCTTCTGTTCTTGTTCTTGTTTATTTAGCTTGTTCATCACCCTTGTAAGCTCTTCTTAATCTTACTTTCTTGATTTATTGTTCATTCTTCATGTTTTTTCATAAATCTATATCATCAAAGTGTTTGTGTCATAATTTTACAAATAAACAAGATGAGTTTTAAAAGTGACTAGAAAATTTGTGAGTTTTAATCTTAGCATATTGTTATTATTGTTTAAATATGTTGATTAGTGATGTAGTATGTTGATGGAGATGGGATTAGGTTAGAATTGAGATGGATTTGTTGTTTGAATTAGTAGTGAAAGGAGTGCATGCTAGTTAGGACTTTGGAGAAGTTGTGGATTGATTTTTAGACACATTTCGGAAAGATTTAGAATCTGTCCCAAAACAGTCTGTATGGTTTGGGTTATTTAAAAATGTTTTGAGATGCTAAAACACAAAGATTATGTTAGTACATGTTAATACGCAAATTTTGATATAAAGAACGCGAAAATCCGACTTATAACGAAAAAATTATAGCCGTTTTAAGTTTCACGACAAACAAGTATTTTTGATAGCTTTTACAATGTTTTTGGACATTATGTCCAGTTTTTAAACTGAGGTTTTGACCCCTTCCGGGCCCGAATCGGCTAAAGTGTATAAAATAAATCTTGTCCAGAATGATTTATCCCTAAATTAAGAGACTTGTGTCGAGTCATGAAAGTTTATAACGAAGGAGATACACTCGGTCAAAGTCAGTCAATTTCTAAAACTTTTTAAAGAATAAAAGTGAGCTGATTGAAACATTAAATTGGGGTTTTGAGCGTTTTCGGGTCCGTTTGAGCTATAAAAGTCTTAGCGAATAATAGTGCATCACTTATAAATTATTAGAACGCGTTAGAAACTTTATAAAATGATATTGCGTAAGCGTTAGGAGTTTACTAAAAATGAAAAGTTTACATTTGACGTAAAATATATATTAATGAAATAAAAATGGAAACTAGACATTTAAGGTCACTTAGTGCGTTTAAGCGTGAAATGAACTTCGCGCATATAATTTGAAAGCGTTAATGTTCGGGATCTCTAAACTTACTAAAAATAGTACTTTTCGGTTTAAGCGTCGAAACTTAACTAAAAACTCTATATTTTTAAACAAAGACACAAACATGTATGGATGATATTGCCTTCTATAAACGAATTATGCAACGTTTCGTAATCTATTTCTTGCTCCTAAAGCGCGTCGTTTAATTAGGTCGCGGTTAGGATCACTTGGTTAAATTCTCCTTTTCGTTGAATACTTTTGTTCATCACTTGCTTAAGGTGAGTTTATAACCCCACGTTTTACTCGTTTTTACGATTTCTTTATAAATCTGAGGGTGAGAAACATACTCGTTTACATTATTGATTTCAAACTCATTTACATGATTGACTTCACACTCGTTTTACTTATGGATGCAAGTACTTTAAGCTTTTACGTTGGTTGATTTTACTATGTCTCCCCAAATGGGGCCTGGATGGAATGTGTGTCCAGAGGCGTGACGTCATCGCATACATCGCACAAGATAAAGTGAACGACTACTATATGGACGTTTGATAAAACATAACTAGTTGCTCTGGATAAATCAAAATAAGTCTTTCAATATTCTTGACATAAATGAAATAGTTTTAGCGGAAGCTTAAGTAAAATGCAGCGGAATCATAACATGTTTTTAAGACAACGAGTATTTAGGTTTAAAGATAAACATTCCTGAAAGACATCCAACAATGCATGCAACATCTCAAGAACAATCCATCTAAGCACTTGAGAAAACATGCTTAAAATAGTCAACATAAAGTTGGTGAATTCATAGGTTTGAATTGATGTAAGGTTGGACCACAAGATTTTAAAAATGATATGACTATTATAACAGATACAATATCACATGAAAAGTATTTACATTGCGCTAAGCTCATGACACCGATGCTAAATTAGGAGATACATATAATATGCAAAGTGATGATAATGCCATACAGATGTCTGACCAAGACACCCCGAAGAATTCCTCGACATGAAATATATCCGTTTGTTCATCGACACAGAAACAAGTAAGTGCTTGCTTACCCGGATAGGGATAATCAGTCCCAAATAGATCTATTTATAACACTCGCGCTTACTTAACCAATCCCATTGGTCACAGGTAATTAAAGGTTCATGATGGTTCGGGCATGATAGTGGTCTAATTGCTACTTAGGCAACACGTAAACAGAAAATAATAACTGAAAACACTTGTATCCAAAGTTTAAAACAAGCAATGTTTCTCACCCTAAAGTTGTAAAACATTTATTCAAAATGAGTAAAAAGTGCGGCTATGAACTCACCTTAAGCAAATGGTGAGCAAGTATATCAATGAAGAGAATAATGTATCCGAACGACTCTAACCGCAACCTAATTATAAGACGCGCTTTAGAACGAGAAATAAATAACGAAATGTTGAATAGGACGCTTAAAGAAAATAGATATCCATAAGTGTTTGTGCTTTAGTTTATTTAGTAAAAACGTGTCATTTCGAAAGTATAAGGTTTATAGTTAGGTTACATCGTGTTTTACGAAGAGTTTCCATTTTTTGGAAAGTTACTATTTTTGGAAAGTTTCTATTTTAGGAAAGTTCTAAGTTTCGGGACGTTAATACCGTCCCCTAATATCCGATGATTCCATTTACCCTAAACGTACTAGTGACACCTAAAACATCTACCTTTTGCGTCCATCCTGCTTATATACGCTAACTTACTATTTTTAGTAACGTTCGGCGATTTCGATTTATCGTCTCTAGGCAACCTCTAATCCTTCGCAATAATATTCAAACGCTACATTATTATTTCTAAAGTTTTCAAAACTTAAACGGACCTAACCCGCTTGAAAAACGTTTTCATATATGAAATTATATATGTCCGAAAATGACTTGACGAAAACAAACGTTTAACTCACTCATAAAGCATTTTTAACACGACTTTAGCGATTTTGGAAGGGAAACGTCATTTTAGGCTGTGTTTGTGTTTTACACTTTAGCCGAAACAGACTCAAAAGGCTCTAAACTGGTCATTTAAGTTTCTGATCTGATCGTATTAAAATCATTTTGCCGAAAAATGTTTCAAGTTTCATTTGAGCGTAACTCGGTCGTTTTAAGTTCGATTTTAGTGTTCGAGATATGAAAATCTATCTATTCAAAGCAAGCTATCCAAAAACTACCTCTTGGCTAATGAAAACATTTTTAAGTGGCTGAAAACCTCAAAACAAAATCAGATCAGCAAGCTTGTTTTTCGCAAACGCCTCCAAAAATCCATCCTAACTTCTCAATAGTGCTTATTCTAACCTAATCCCGTTCACTACTAATCCTACCAACAAAATCCACTCTTAATCTATCCTAATCCCATCACCATCTTTGTTGCAACACACAAGTTCACTCATCCTTACCAAAATAAGAATATGTAAATTAAAGAACACATAAAAGCTTGATTATTTATACACCATCTTGTTTCTTTTTGAAAAACTTGCACAAACACATCTAGGACATATAAAACTTAATCAAGAATATAGGAAATCAAGGAAATAAAGTGTGGGTTCAAGAAATAAGCTTACAAGAATGATGAACAAGCTTATGGAAGTAAGAAATAAAGATGGAAGACTTGGATTTTGAAAAACCCAAAATATAAATCAAAACCCTAACTTGAAATCTTGAAATAACCCTTAAAATCAAAGAAACCCTTCTTGTAAACACCTTAGATATGTTTAGAAATGAGCTTGGAATGTTTTAATCTTGAAGAAAATCAAATGAAATGGATCCCTATATTGTTAGGGATGAGCCGTGACCTCAAGAACAAAAGGGGAAGAGAGGAGAATTTTTGAGAGGCTTGGATTGTTAGGAAACCCTAATGTGAGATATGTGTATGTATTTATAGGTTAAGACTTAGGGTTCTAGAGTTTAAGGTGACCACATGGGACTCAACCACACCAAGAGTGGTGTGGTCCTTTGGTTCGACCGAGTAAGGGACAAAAGAGAAAAGACAAAGCCAAGTTCGCTAGCTAAGGTTCAAGTATTATGTGAAAGGAGAAATTTTGCAAGAGTTTAGTTAGTAAGTGAAATATAATGAGAAATGAAGTAAAATATAAGAAGGTATTTATATGAGGGATTAGACTTAGAGCCAAAGGAGTTATCTTGGAGCCAAAGGGAGGGGGAGGGGACCATTTTGATCAAGCTTGATTTTTATTATGTATAAAGATATCTTAGATATTTTTTTGAAATTATGCATTCATAATTAACTAGTAAACGAAAACGTATACCCGAAAGTAACAAAAAGAATGTGACGACTAGAAAGAAATATAAAAATTCAAATATGAGTTTGTTATATATAAACGCGTTAGTTGTTAAAAGACTACGTTAAATAGAAAGCCGGAACGCATCCGGTTATGTTTCTCAGTTACACGCGGGAGGACTTCTCGGTTAAACGGTAAATTAATCACGTAAATGGTAAAAGGGTAAAAGGTAAAAAGTAAAAAAAGAAAAAAATAATATTGAGGGTAAAAAAGTAAAATATTATACCATCACTAATGCACCGGATCCTATCCGAACACCACAGTTAAGCGTGCTTGGGCGAGAGTAGTACTGGCTTGGGTGACCCGCTGGGAAGTAAAATAATAAAAAAATAAAAAAAATGAACCGGTTGTCACAGTCTTTCCCCGTTAAAAGAGCTTTGTCCCGAAGCTCAGTGTGTGATATTGGGTTTCGGGTTGCCGGGAAATAAGTGAGAGTATTTTCTTCAAAACTGATCTTCGTGTTCCTAGGTTAATGACGAGTGTTTCATTACACAAACACTCCTTCAGGTTTGGCACATGAAAGGTGCTATGGACCCTGCTTAGATGTTGTGAGAGTTCGAGTATATAAGCAACGGTTCCTAATTTTGTAAGGATTTTGAAAGATCTAATGTAAAGCGGGTTCATCTTTCCCCGTTTGCCGAAACGTATTACTCCTTTCCATGAAGAAACCTTTAACATGACCTTATCTCCTACTTGAAATTCTAAGGGTTTGCGTCTCACGTTAGTATAATTCTTTTGATGATCACGATTACCTAAATCGTGTTGTAACTGCTTGTTGTCTTTGGTAGTCTTGTGATAAATCCATGGCTATATTTTCCCATTTCCAATGGGGTATTTCTGGTTGTACTTGTAAATCGGATGGCTTCTGGTAATCGTCCATCATTCTTAAACACGTCAAGCAATTGCTGACATAGGTGGCGATGCCTGTTTCCATGTTGGGCCATCGGTACAACTGCTTAAGATTATGATATATCTTATTCGATCCAGAGTGGATGGAATAGCTAGATTTGTGTGACCCATGCATGATCAATTCTCTTAAGTCTCTAAAGCGCGGTAACCAACTCCTGCTCCTACTACAGAGAGTTCCATCGTGACGAGTCTCAAACTCTTTTTTCATACACTAAAGTTCTCATCCTTACCGTTCTCTTTTTGAGAGCTGCTACTTGTGCCTCATGAATTTATGGTGGTAGGTTTGAATTTAATGGTCATCACTAAGGCTCTCACCTTGAGAGGCTTAGCTCGTTCCTTTCTGCGTAGGGCATCTGCTGCAACGTTCACTTTTACAAGGCGATATCGAATCTTACAATCGTAATCACTGAGCAATTTTTAACAATCTATGTGGTCTCACGTTCAATTCCCTTTGATCTAGAATATACTGTAAGCTCTTATGGTTTGTAAACATGGTATGCTTTATGCAATACAGGTAGTGTTCCCAAATCTTGAAACAAAACACTATTTCTCCTAATTCAAGGTCGTGTGTCGGGTAGTTCTTGTAACACCCCCATTTTTACAATATAGCAGCGGAAGCTAATCTGGGGTATTACTTCATGGATACAACAATTATAATCATAGA
>BQNB010036052.1:24630-50417 GCA_026074375.1 Tanacetum coccineum | reverse complement strand
CTCAAGCAAAAACCCTAAAAACCCTATTCGAGCCCTAATCCTACCCGACACCCCTTTTCCATCCTTTTTGACCCATTTGAAAACCAACCATGCACCCAAGCACCTCTATGATCATGCTACTTCCTTAACAAGCTGCTTACAAGCACCTCAAGTGTAATACTTGCTCCTCAAGTTGGCCACCTCCTCCTTGTTTCTTTATGGTAACCCGCGGCTGAACCAAACACCACATCACCTCTCTAAATTTTTGCCAACACTCCTAGCTACTCTCATAGACCTCAAGAATCATCTCCTAGCTGCTAACACATGTCCTAAGCTTGGGCACTAAGTCTCCTTGGCCTCCAAGGGTCTTCGAACAATATAAAAAGGGGACAAACCCATTCATTTCAACTCACACCTTCATATTCACTTCTAAATCATCAATGGAGTTCCAAGTATGATCAAGAGGAATTATAAGAGTCCCAAGAGCAGAAAGAAGCCAAGTCTTGAAGCCCCGAGGTAGTGATCTAGGCGTACGAGTGCAAAAGTCCCTATACGACCCTTTTTCAAATCATTAAGCTCGAACTCAGGTTCCATAAGCTCCATTTCTGTTTTAATACTCTTATAATGTTCATATAATCATGTGTTCATCATTGTTAAAGGCTTTAAAATCATGTGTCATGAGCTTAAAGCAATAATATTGTTTTACAAACTATGGGTGTATAACAACGTAACCCACTATTGAACTTGTATTCAACTATTATAACTTAAAACCTGTGAATTTTACTCAACCTTTGTGTTAACCTTTTAACATGTTTATCTCAGGTAATTGAGCAATCTATGGCACAGAATGGCATTGGACTTGAGGACGTCCAAACTTGTTATCATTCAAACTTTATGTTTTTATATGTATTTTGGGACCTCCTGTTTATAAAACTCTGATATAATAATGAATGATAACTAATTTATCCAAAACGTCTCTTTTGAGTCGTTTTCTATGATTATGAATGTTGATTCATGAAGTAATACCCAAAATTAGCTTCCGATGCTATATGGCAAATATGTGGGTGTTACATTTAACAAGCTAAGTAAGATCTGTTCAAAAGGGATCAACAACCTCCTTCATTAGATGAAAGAAGTATTGATGACATCAAATAACGTCACATTATTGGCATCATTTATCCCATCTATATTGCTCATTTTGTATTATTGTATATAATATTTGATACTTAATTGCTTATCTTTGTGACTTTCAATTATTATCGAGCATTTGGAAAAAGATAGACAAAAGGACTTGTTCTGGAGCATAAACAAAGAGATTCAAGAAGTCTACTAATTCTGACACCAATATCCGTATCAATTCTAGATAAATATGTCACATCCCAAGACTTTAATGAACTCAAGACCATTGCTTGACTTTGAAGAATACGCCATATCCACATCAACAAATACGCCATATACGATACTTTGGTCAACCTTCAGAACAAGCACGATTTACAGCCAATACGTCGCATCCAAAAGAGTCTATACGCCATTTTCAGTGGCGGTTTATGAATATTCCAAAATATAATAATTGTAGAGCCCACGCCAAGTAACTCTAATACACCGTATCGGACCCCTCCAATACGACGTATCAACCTGATTTTAGAGCCTATAAATAGAGAACCTAAAATTCAGTTTTCAGTATCCAATCGAAGCCTTTAACCACCAAGTATGATCTATAGACGATTTTAAAAGCCAATAAGGTCCTGCAAGTCCCACAAGTCAATAGGAAAACTCTTGTAATCTCTATACTCCGCTATAAGTTTTAGGTTAGTGTAATGTTATTTTACATTAATTGTTCGTCTATGATACTGTGTATTGTTAGAATGACTATGGCCTAATACCTATAGGTATTAGCCATGTTTATGATAATTTGATGTTTTGGTTTGTTTATGTCGATTGTTTACTCTTTTCGTTGCATGTTAATTATGTTTATCACTTCATATCCGTTTACTGCTTGATTATGTTTTCATCTTTCATTCAACTGGATCTAGGATTACAAATGAAGCGTTGTAACTTAATTGTTATTTGGGCGTAGGTTAGAGTCCGGGATTGATACTACATATAGCTTATCTATGTGACTCTGGATTAATATGACTACAAATTTATACCCTTGTTTCTGCCTTTGGTAGGGACTCGGACCGTAGACTACCAGCACATAGATAACCATTGAGCATAAGTTGGAAAAGCCTTGATGAGCTAGGTTACACTATTGTCACTTAGATAGATTATAATCAACGGTGTGAGCTTTATGCGGGTTTAGGTTAATTGTGACAGGATTAATTGTAATATAAACCTCGAGTTTAGGGAGAAGTACCACCTAGCTTTGGAATGATATACCACCAACAAAGTATTACAATTATTACACACATAAACAATTCCTACATTTTATTTAATTAAACTGGCTAATATGTTTTCCATACATAAGTTCTTTACCGCTTCTTTTTCGTTTGTTTATCTGCTTGTGTGTGTTAATTGTCTTATTTAGTTTAGATTAAACCAAAACTCGTACCAGTCTCTCAGGCTGAAAACCTCCCTTTTTGCGTTAGTTTAAGTTTAATTAGAATTAATTAGTACTAACCTATATAACTAAAATAGTGATAAATTTAGATATTAACGCTCACTCTTAGTGATCGACACCCTACTGAACAACGAACCTACAATCGATCAGGTACACTGCCCGTTAGTATTAGTTAATAGGTTAAGTCGGCAAAATATAAATAGAAAAACATGATAAATAAAGTACCTATACTAAACAACACATCAAGTTTTTGGCACCGCTGCCGAGGAGTGAATATGTTTAATACTTGTTTATTAGTGTTTTAGATTAGATTTAGTGTTTTTAGCTTGGTTGTTATTTTGTGTTTTCTGCATTTGTATTATTTTGCATGTTTGTGTGTCTGTTTGTTTTCTGCATTGTTTAGTTTTTATCAGTTTGTTATTTTGTTTTCCTAGCCAATTAATTACATGAGATTGACAACCATGGAACTACTATGGAAGATTATGTTCAGTTTGAAACTGAAATAGCTCTCAGAAATAATCAAGTGTATAACTGGGAAACCTCTAAGTATGGTAAGATCTGATGGTGTCTTGATACTATAGACATGAACATCCTTAGATTTTTTGAAACAAAATTCCCAGCTATAGTTTATAATGATGCATTAAAATTAGAATCGGATTTTTCATTTAAACTAACATTAAATCCTCAGCTTGTCAACAATGTCAATTGGGAAAATAAAACATCATTGCCCGAACATAATTATGAAGAATACAAATTCATATCAGAAAGAAAAGCTGTAAGGAAACGGTTTTCCAAAAAAGAAAAATTCAATATCTTGAGTATTGATGAAGATCTACTTTCTTATGAAATTTCTTCTATCAATAATTTACAATTGGATAAAGGTAATGATGATGATAAAATACGCATCAAGCAGTCTTCGGGAGATGTATATGTCGAACCGTTGCGTAATGTAATAAATACCAATGTTGATACCTATGCGCATGTGTCAAACGAACTTAGGGAAACAAGTCATGATACAATTAATAAGTTTTTCACGATTGAAACTTTTATCAAAGAATTAAGTACCAATATCATGATTTGGAATTATTTTAACGAAGGGATGCTATTAATTATTCTTAAAATTTTGTATGTGCCATTTGACATTCCTTTCGACCCTAAGCTATTTTATAAGGATGATGGGTATACATGTATTATTCGATTCAATGAATTAATGTTGCGGAGGCCAAGGTATGTTCTTTATAATTCACTGAAATTGATCTCCTAAAACGGATACGGCGTATCAACCTATGATCAATACGCCGTATCGATTATTTTAATATAAATTTTGACGAGTTAACTTTTAATCTAATATGAAGTATTGAATAAATCCTATACATCGTATTACACCCAAAGTTTTACCATCTCAAAATCATACACTCGCGGGTTATATAATTAAGAGTAAATTGCAAAAATGGTCCTTGTGGTTTGGCCAAATTACAAATTTGGTCCGTCAAATTTCGAAATTGCAAAAAACGTCCTTATTTTCAAGGTTTAGTTCCACTTTAGGTCTTTGTCTACTGAAATGAGACTAAAATATCCCCTCTGCAATTGTTGGCCAAACCCAATGGAACCATATTTTGCAATACATAAAAAAAAAAAAATTAAAAGATCTGTAAGAATTTTTTTTAATTTTCTTTTCAGTTTACGAGCAATAAAAGAAAATTTAAAAAATAAATTTTTTTTATTTCGGTACAGTTTACAAGCAAATAATAAAAAAAATTTAATTTAAAATTTTTAATTTTCGGTTTCAAGTTTACAGAGGCAAATAATAAAAAAAATACGTTTCAGTTTACGAGCAATAGATAAAAAAATATTAAAAAAACATTAATTTTTTATTTTCGGATTCAGTTTACGAGCCATAATAAAAAAATATTTTAAACAAATTATATTTATTATGGTCGTTTCAGTTTACGAGCAATAATAAAAAATTTAAAAAAAAATTATTTTTTTTATTTTGGTTTCAGTTTACGAGCAATAATAAAAAAAATTTAAAAATTTGTTTAAAATTTTTAATTTTTTTTTAATTATTGCTCGTAAACTGAAACCGAAATAAAAAAAATAATTTTTTTAAATTTTTTTATTATTGCTCGTAAACTGAAACCGACATAAAAAAATTTAATTTTTTTTTAAATATTTTTTTATTATTGCTCGTAAACTAAAACCGACATAAAAAAAATTTTAAAATTTTTCTTTATGTATATTTTTTATTATTGCTCGTAAACTGAGACCGACATAAAAAAATTTAATTTTTTTTAAAATATTTTTTTATTATAGCTCGTAAACTGAAATTGACATAAAAAATATATAAAATATATTTTTTAATATTTTATTATTATTGCTCGTAAACTGAAACCGACATAAAAATAATTAAAAATATTTTTTTTATTATTGCTCGTAAACTGAAATCGAAATAAAAAAATTTTAAAAAAATTATTACAGATTTTTTTTAAATTTTAATTTTTTTTTATTATTGCAAAAATGGTCCTTGTGGTTTGGCCAAATTGCAGAGGTGTATTTTAGTCTTTTCATGTCGACCAAGGACCAAACGTGAAACCAAACCTTGAAATAAGAACGTTTTTTGCAATTTTGAAATTTGACGGACAAAATCTGCAATTTGGCCAAACCACAATGACCATTTTTGCAATTTACTCTATAATTAATTGGGAGATCTTTGTTTTGGATTTGATTCTTGTTTGCTAGCTTTCTCCCTCAATCCCAACAAGGTAATGATTTCAATTTCTTGATTTCAATTTCAATTTGATACAATTAGGTTTAGGGTTTATTAATTAAATTAGGGTTTTTTTTAAATGTATTGATTCTAAAATAGGTAGGGTTTAGAGGATGTTTTCCCCATACTGTATTGTTGCAAATTTTGGTGTGTTAACATTTTGGGTCAAAAGGGTAAAACTAGTGACACCTATTTGGTTTATACCAGGAAGGCCAATACGGCGTATTCATTTAATTGAATACGACGTATTGGATTATTTACCCCTAATTGTCAGATAGGCCAATACAACGTATTAATTAAAACGAATACGGCGTATTGGGCTCTTTTATTCCTATTATTTGAAAATCCTCAATATGGCGTATTCTTTCTATGATAACACTGCGTATTCCTAATACGTCGTATTTGGATGATCAATATGGTGTATTGGATTTACTTTTCCAATACTGCGTATTGAGAAACATTGGATAGTGAGTAATTTTAAAACTTTATATACGGCGTATTGGTATTCCAAAATACGCCGTATCGACCCTCTAATCAGAACTGATTATTCTTTTATCTATTTTTAATTATAAATGTTTGATAGTTTTGCAGACTTGGCATTACCTCCTAGGGATCAGAGGCATGAGTGGCTTAGGTTTGACACCCAGGGGTATACTAAGGAGGAAATAAAGGATTTTGAGACCCGGTTGGGTAAGATTTACTACAGAAAGGTACATAGGGTGTAGGTTTTGGATTTTCCTAGGTTGCATGAGATCAAGGATGGTGATCAGGATACGACTGAGAGGTCGAGGATGCAACACATGAATGATAATGGTGAGGTCTTGTTCACGACTTCTGTATGGAGAGAGCTTTTAGGAATTAGTGGACCATTGGTTAGGGAGATTATCTTGGAGTTCTTCAATACACTTAGGTTTAGAGAGGGCTTAGACGACAGTTGAGTTGGAGGCAGTTTATTTCTATTCTGGGTTTGCACACGGTGGATGAGATGGAGACCGATGGGTTTAGAGCCTACTAGTAGGCTGGTTTGAGAGGGATTGCGACTAAGGCAAAGTTGGTAGATTATTGGACTAGGATTTCCTCTGGTGGTGACTTTTTGGGTTCAGCTCCTTCGTACACATTGATTAGAGAGCCTTTGAGGATGCTATGTCATCGGTTGATTGCCTTCACTATCTCTAGCAGGGGTCAGGCACCTAAGAAGGTGACTACTACTGACCTTTTCTGTGACACCCCGTAAGTTCCCAGGTCAACATCTTTGACTTTTCCTACATAAATTTGACTTCTTATAAGTTACGTATTGACTTGACCAAAAACCGGGAAGTTGTCCCGCGTGTGACTGAGAAATGTTATCGGATGCGTTCTGACTCTCAAAATAACGTAGCCTTTGGAAGACTATCACGTTTCTATATATCGTGAATATATTTAAATTTTTGCATTTTATTTCTGAAAGTCGCGTATTTTGACTTTTACGGGAACTGCGTATATTACTAGAAATAAATTCATAAGCAAGTTTAAATATCCTAAATATCAATGAAAAAATATCTAGTGAAAAAGAATCAAGAATTAAGAACTTTGGCCCTCCATTTTCCTCTAGGTGTCGTCCCCCTGCCAACATCACTCCCTAATTTTAACTTTGTTGTTCCCTTGGTACACCTTTAGTCATTGGATCCCTTTGGAAGGATCTAGGTTCAAATCCTATTCAATGCATCTAGACTTTATAAAATCGTTTGTATCCTTCATTTCCCTCATTCTTTCTTACACTCTAAAACACACTCTAAATATTTCTCTCTTCTCCTCTCCCTTTTCTTGCATCGTCTCTCCAAAACCAACACCACTTTAGGTGTTTGTTGCTCATTTATTCAAGATTTGAAGACGGGTGTGATCGTGGGTTATTCCAAGTATCATTCGGGTTTATTCGTTGGTGATTTCGGGTTATTATTTATTGAATTTGGGTTAAAGTTCAAGACTTTCTTTTCCATTGTTTCTCATACAAGTAAGTATTATTATTTCTTTTGTTTGTTTGAACTTTTCTTCTACTCGTTCACTCACCATCATCTCTTTTCTCTTAAAAATGATATCATCTATATTTGAGGTCACTTTTTATAACAAAAACACTAATATGATCAAGGTTGTACAACTCATTTTTAAAGTTCGAAACTTTATTAATAAACTTGCATTTTTATTGTACTTTTGAGGTTATAGCGAAGTGTAGAGCCGTAAAAGTGGCGTTTAGTAAATGAGATGATGGGATTAGGTTAGTCTTTGAGATGGTTTTGTTGTTGGATTTAGTCGTGAATGGAGATAGCATATATTAGGCCCTTGGGGAAGATTGCAGTGCTTTTGGTTAAGTTTTAGATTTAACGGATTGTTGTCCGAAAATGATTTGTAGGTTTTGAGTGTCGTAAAAAATGTTTTTACACGATAAAGCTTCAAATGAAGATATAGAACACTAAAATCGGACGTAAAATGAGCAAGTTGTAGTCAAATGAAGATTTGAAACACTTTTGGACAAAACTGTTTTTGTGACAATCTGAGCAGAATCTAAATCGAGTATTTTTACCCCTTTAGGATCCGAACCGGCTAAAACTTATAAAAGGAAACTTTTCTAGAACGATTTTTCGGTAAATTAAGGGCGTTTTCGTTAAACTTGAAAGTCAAAGACGAGAGAGTTAGACCACTGTGAAGTTGAATCGTTTTTGAAACATTAAAATAAAAAGTGAGCTCATTGAAATATTAAAAAGGGTTTTGAGCGGTTTCGAGTCCATTTGAGATTTGAAAACCTTAGCGAAAGTTATTGTATCATTTGTATTATATTAGGACGTGTTAGAACACTAGCAATATTTCAAAAACCTTATATATTACCAAATACAGTGAGTTTTATTTGCGGGATATAAACTATCGAGATGAGAGTAGAAGTAGACATTTAAGTTTCCCTTAGCGCGTTTATGGTTAATGGACTTAACAAATATTAGGGGACGGTATTAACGTCCCGGATTTCTAAACTTTCCAAAAGTAGTAAGTTTCGTCTAAGTATCGTAAACTTAACAAAAGACATTTTACCTTCGTAAAGTCACGTTTCTGCTAACATTAACAAAGACACAAACGCATGTGGATGATATTCTTTTTCACAAACATTTCATACAGCTATTCATATTACCATACCTACTTCTAAAACACGTCTCTCAAAATTAGGTCGCAGTTAGGAACGTTTACTTGCACTCTTGGTTCGTTGACTGTTTACGCTCACTACTTGCTAAAGGTGAGTCCGTAGCCCACGTTTTACTATTTTTACAATCATTTACAACTTTAAAGTGAGAACATTGCTTGCTTTTAAAATTGTGGACACAAGTACTTACTTTACTCTTACATGTTTACATGTTGCCTAAGTTACCGCTAAACCACTATTGCCCGTATTCATGAACCGTTAATTACTGAATGTAAGCGCGAGTGTTATAAATAGATCTATTGGGACTGATAGCCCCCGTCTAGGTTTGGTAATTCTTACTTGTATTGGGTACTCACAGTGTAGCACAGGTCAAACATACGTATACCATGTCAAACTTTAAGTGGTCTTTGGTTGGACACCTGTAAGGGCAAGCCTTTCTTAGCATCAGGCGTGCTACATACTATGTCTAGCTTCGGTGTCATGAGCTTAGTGCAACGTAAATACCTTTTGTGATATTGTATGTGTTACAATAGTCGCACGTTTACAAATCTTGTGGTCCATACTTGTGAAATACTTAAACCTAGGAATTCACCAAATTTATGTTGACGTTTTAAGCATGTTTTCAGGTGCTTAACTTGATTTCTCTTGATGTGCTTAATGGAGTCTGTATGCATTATGGCTTTAATTTTTCAAGACTAATCAACCACTTATACTCTTTGTCTTTCAAAAACTTAATTACGCTTCCGCTACATTTTAATTATATTTGATCTATTGTAAGACTTATATATATTTTAATTAATGCAACGAGTTATGATTTTCAAAACATCCAGTAGTGGTCGTTCTCTGTACTTGTGTTTGACATATTCATGGTCGTCACGCCCTCGGATACCTATTCCGACGAGACCCGACTTGAGGGTGTGACAGATTGGTATCAAGAGCCAAGGTTATAGAGAACCAGGTAGTATATACTAGGTCTGGTCTATAACCAGTATGTGATCCTTACGTGGTTCTATCCTTGCCTATACGTGCTTTTATGTGCATTACGTTGCCTTATATATATACACGTTACTAATGCCTATACTTGAATATTATTTTGCTAAGTATTGTTTTACCTTAAACCCGGCAACGGCGCCAAAAACTTTGATGTGTTATAAAAGCTTTAAATTTATAAGACTAGTTTTATCCGATTTTCCAACTAAAACACGGGTAATGTATAAACCTCCATTTATAGTATAGATTTAGGGTAAGACCAGGTCGTTCTACCTGATTGATGTATCTTAAAAAATTCGGTTTGTATCTTTAAATTTGTCACTTAATTCAATGATAAAAGGACACAATTTCTTTTGTAATTCAAGTATATAAAAATGATGTTTATTTGGGCTAAGAACAATGGGGATAAACATGTAAGTAATAATGCAAACATGAATTGAAGCATAAAGGTAAGAATAGGCAAATAATTATTCAAACAATTAACTATTTCATATAAGAAAGAATAATTTTGTCCTTTAGTCGTTAATATATAAAATGCATAAAGAGCTATTCATGTATGAATGTGATAATGATAAAATTCTCTTAATCAAGTTCGTTAGACATGGGATTAAGTATTAAACGTGTTCATATCCGGTTTGATAAACATTTTATTAGTCAATTCTAACAAGACTAATATCGAATTGTCATAGACAAACAACGCGAAATGTAAACACAAAGTAGAGCCTTTCGAACTATTTCCACCATATATGATTTAATCAAACATATAACAAGTATCCGGATAACCAAACATCAAATTTATCAAGATCATATTCATAAGCATAATATTAAAGCATGTTCATGTCATTATTCCATGTTAAGCCCAAACAAACATATATGACTACACCATAATCATGAAAGCAAAACTCATAACAAGCATTATAGATTCAGTAAGAATCATATTCAAAAGAGTAACAAGGTTTATACCAATTTCAAGAGCAAAAGATGGTGATTTCACAAGAATTTCCCAATAACACTTTATTATATTCAAAGTAAACCCGAAAACTATGAACAACTCTGTCACAACAGCTTATAGTTTCGAAGGGTTAATACACAAATATGTTACTAAAATTTTCCAAAATGTTCACCTAAGTTACTAAAGTTTTTTTGTTACAAAAAGGTTACTCAAGTATACGGATTTATCATTTGGGTTACTCAACCTTTAAAACAGTTACAAAGAAGTTACTCAAGTATATAGATTTATTTTTTGGGTTACTGAACCATTTCAAAGAGGCTTATTCTTTAGCTTATTTACCCTTTAAAAAATTCACCCGTATACTTGAGTAAACTTGAGTAACCTTTTTGTAACGAAAAAAACTTTAGTAACTTAGGCGAACATTTAAGCAAACTTTAATAACATTTTTGTGTGTTAANCCCTAGTTTTGAAATCACTTCACTAACACTCCCTTGGATGGATTAAAACCTGGAAACTTGGTGAACTACAAATTCAACAATTTCCTTAAACTTCCTTCTAACTTCCTTCTCTCTTGATTATTGTTGTTGTATGTTATTGTTTTGATATGATAATGAACTAATGATTGAAACACTGATTTGGGACTCCTTTTATAGCCTCAAGTCGGAGGTTATGAGGGAAGTGAAAGGCCACCACTTGAATGCTCATCATAATGATTTTGACTTACTGCACCCTCAAGTACGCCGCACTCCCAGAAAAGTGCGCCGCACTTGGCTCCAATAATAAAGTCTCTTTCCCCGTCTATAAGTACGCCGCACTTCCAGAAAAGTATGCCACACTTGGCTTCCTTTCATTAAATTCCTCCTTAACTCTTCTTCTAACAACCGTTATCATATTTGACAGATTTCCTTTGCGTTTTTGGTTCTTCCCGTATTCTTTGATCCTGAAACAACTATTTAACAAATAATTATATAAACATGCGATATTTAATAAATTTACATAGATAATTTACATATTTACAAGGGATATTTTTATGTATATTTGGAGCATTATCACATGGTTTTGTAAAAGTTTCGAACATAATTAAGATCTTTTAGGAAGGAGTGACGGCGTAACCACGAATTGAGTTACGCTGTAACTATGTGGCTAAATAATTTTTAAAACTTGGTTAAATCCAGTTATGGCGTAATCATGGAAAAGATTACTTCGTATGTTCAATAATTACGACGTAACTGAGACGGTTACGCCGTAATTGTTGCAGATAGCAGCAACTCTACCATATAATTATGAGTCGAGGTGACCTCGAATTCCATTTCCTTGTTGTTAGAACCTGCGAAACTGAGTAAGAAACATACAAAACCAACTAAATGTAAAAAATTTGAATGAAATTAATCAATAAAAGGCGGGTTGTCTCCCGACAAGTACTTTTGTTTATTAACGAGTCTTTAACATAGACTCAAGGTGAGGCTACGTCATTTCATGCATACTCGCATGTCCCCGTTTAATCCAATCTATCACCTCTTGGTCCTGCTTATATTCGTCTCCTAAATTCAAACACCCTCTGTAGAATTCTTTTATTTTCTAAAAAGGGTGACAAACTCGTTTAGCCTTATCCTCGTCACTAACTTTTAAAATGGAGGACATCATGTTATGTTGCTCAGTTCTTAACTTATTGAGTTTTCTTTCTACACGAGGCATGTTAAAGAAAGTCTTATCATCTTCGATCTTAAACTAGAGTACTCCCGTGTTTACATCTCCTTCCAACCTTATATTCTCTTTAAATGGTTTACCGAACAATACCTCCATTAGCCCTTTTTCAACAAACTTGTTTACGTTTTCTAAGATAATGAAATTGATTAAGAATGTGTGACATCCAACGAACACATGCAGGTTCTTTGCCATTCTGTAACACCCTCAAAATGGGCTGCAGCGGAAATAAGTCCGGGAGTGTTACTTCATAATACAATAACACAAGATATAAGAGAATGACCTCTAAATGAGTCGTTTGAAAGATAATCTCGTTGATTTAATTAAAATTTAAAAAGTTATAACATTTGTTCCAAAGTAGCATCAAAATGAAAGACTGAAAATAATACAACGAGATTGATAGTTTGAATGCAAGTAGAAATCCATGAATGAAATCCTGAAAAGTTTATACTCCAATGCACATCAAGAACGTCAAGCAACTTATTCAGCTGAGAAATACATGCTTAAAAGTGTCAACATAAAGTTGGTGAGTTCATAGGTTAACTAAGTAACAAAGTTGGACCGCAAGGTTTAAAGTATGTATTGCATGGTATACAATATCCGGATCGGTGATTACGATTGCATTAAGCTCATGACACCGAAACTACACAAAGTTATGTATGACAATCAATTTTAAACAAAGTAAGTAAGTGCCCCATTCAATACCAATCAGTTTCAGACAATTAAAGCACCCTAGGGAGTGTCCAAAGTGAGACACCCGCAGTCCGACATGGTATACGTCTATTGGCCTAGTTGGCACCAATCCTGAACGGGGATGGCGATCCCAATAGATCTATTTATAACACTCGTGCTTACACAAAGTAATTAACGGTTCATGATAATTCAGTCATAGTGGATTATCGCTACTTAGGACAATCCGTAATCATTTGAAAGAAATTAATGTATTTGCGTCCATAAGTGAAAACAAGCAATGCATCTCACCCCGAGATTTGTAAATAATTGTAAAACAAGTTAAAGCGGGGCTATAAACTCACCTTAAGTGATTGAAATGATTTTATAAAAATCAACAAAGAATGTCATCGCAAAGGACTGGTATGCAACCTATTTAATTATAGGTCGATTTAGAATAACGTATGTAAATATAAAACAATGCATTATATTTTACCTTGTTATATCACCACCTAATAATTTTTGACTTAACTTATAAATCAAAATAATGATCTCGTTAAGTTTACCACTTTTATTATTTTTACAATGACAATATATATATAATCTAGTTAATTTGTAAATAATATTTATAAAGTTTAAAACGCGTATAAATATTATATAAGTGATGCAATAATATTTCCTAAGGTTTTTATAGGCCAAAGGACCCTAAAATGTTCGAAAACCCAATTTTACTATTCATGTCAGGAACATACATTTGTAAATAGTGTGCAGAAATTTTCATGTCATTGTCTGAAAAATTGTCCGAGTTTGATTAAGAATTACTCTTTCGTCTTACACTTTTGGGCTTCAAAATTCGCGAGACTTTACCGAAAAATCATTCTGAACAAGTTTCTAGTTTTATACTTAAGTCGGTTCGGACTCAAAAATGGTTAAAACACGAAATATAAATCTGTCAGATTATGCCAAAAAACTGTTTTTGTCGGTATTGTTTCAAATCTCGTTTTGACCATAACTTATTCGTTTTATATCCGTTTTGTTCGAGTTCTTTATTTTCACGGATTCATATTAAGATGAACTAACATATTTTTAAGGTTTTAACTCGCTGAAAAGTCTCTAACCTGCTGTTTGGAACAGGCTGTTATAAAGGGTGTTTTATACACTTTAAAACTATAATTTTTACCTCATTTTCACACAACAACATCCTCTAATCTAACTACTTCAACCTCTTCCACAATCAACCCGTCCAAACTAACCTAATCACATCCAACACTTTTCAATAAGAATAAAACATGAAATAATTTATAAAACTATTTTAACTAGATTATGAATAACATACTTGATAACATGCTTAATAATCATATAAGTAATTATTGTTCTTTATTTCTTTGTAAACATTTATAAAAGTCTACTAGTTGGTGATATAACTTTATAATCATGATGTTCATGCACA
The DNA here is from genome assembly GCA_026074375.1 of Tanacetum coccineum. Lineage (NCBI taxonomy): Eukaryota > Viridiplantae > Streptophyta > Magnoliopsida > Asterales > Asteraceae > Tanacetum > Tanacetum coccineum. The sequence goes on along the minus strand of BQNB010036052.1, from coordinate 36,183 downwards.
TAAATATATTGTGTAAGTATAGAAATATGTATAAACATAATCAAGATGTATGAAAATCAAAAGAGTAAAAAGAGTATGCTTACAAAGCTTAAGAGCACAAAAGAAATCTAGGCTTTGATTTTTAACCCAAAATAAAAACCCCAACTTGAATAATGAAACCCTAACTTAAATCTTGAAACCCAAGCTTGAAATCACCTTGAAACACCTTAGATATTAACCTTGAACACACTTGTATGCTTGTAATATCAAGAAAATGGAAAACAAATGGGATTCTAGTTATGGATTTTGAGCCGTGGGCTTATGAAGAGTAACAAGAGGGAGGTTTTGTGATTTTGCAAGTGATTGTGGTATGATGAATAATAGTTGTTTGCCATTTTGTTATATAGAAATTATCTAGAACTATTAAATACTAATCTATCCATGGAAAATTTAAGAAGGGGTAGAGGCTTGAGTAAGAATGGAGAGATGGGGTGCTTGTTGTAAGGGGACTAGTGTTAGGGGTTAGATGAGTGTGTAAGATAGATGGTATAATTATGCAAGACTTGGAATCACTAGCACATGGTTCTAATCTTAGCAAAAACTGGGCTTTTGTATTTATGTGGCCGGTTTTGGTAGTGGTTATGGGTAGGAATTATATAATTTTTAGGGTATTGGGTATAATTGTGGGTATTTAGTTAAGTGTAGAAATGTGGTCTAGTTTACATGCATGCATGAAGCTAAAAATTGCGAAACGTAAACGTTTTACGTAACGTATAAAAATAAAATATAAAAAATTAAAAATTATCATTGTAATAATTATATAACACTTGTTTAACGTATACTTTTCTTTGTTTGATGTCGGTTTACGTTAATTGTTAACTTTTGGTTTACACGATTTAACTTAACGGTTGAAATTAAAAGTAAACACGTAAAAGTTCAAAGTAAATAGTTTTGAGTTTATTGACGTAAAATGACCTGAAATTGTGGGTTGTCACAACAATGGTCTGCAAAACTTCAACCACCCAACGACATTGACGCTAGAAAATTATTTTCTAATCCATGGATGTTTTTCTGACAACAAGAACGAATTTCTATCACTATTATATCAGGCATCATTTTATCATCACAAGACAATCCTCATCACATAATACCTATTCACAACACTAAGAATTTAATGCCTCTTACTTTTATGATGCCCTGGGCGGTCGCTCAGCTCGCCCATGGCCAAATCCGGCCCTGGTTTCTCCAAATTTTAAACGGCCATAACTTCTTCGTTTTAAATTCGTTTTTCGCGTTCTTTATATCCACGGAATCGTATTTAAGTGTACTAACATATTTTTAGAGTTTTAACTTGACAAAACATTTTTAAAATACCCTTTACATACGGGCTGTTTTGGCAGCCTAAACATTATGTCGAAAACTATCCGAAAATCACCACAACTTCCCCAAGGGCCTAATATATCTTATCTCCATTCACTACTACATCAAAAAATAATCCAATCTATCTAAATCCTATCCAACACTTCCACAATATTAGCTAATAACACTAGCTAACATATATAATCACTAGTTTACTTCCAAAAATTCAATAAACACAATAGTATTGTAAAAACATAAATGATATTTTTCCATCACTAAAAACTACTAGTTAAGTTTATAAAAATAATAACACAGCATATAGGTGATGCTTGTTTTTAAAGAAAATGTATAATCATGATCAAGATGCATAAAGAATCAAAAGAGTTGTTAGGAGATGCTTAGAAAGATGAAGAACACAATAGAGACCCTAGGTTTTGATTATAACCCAAAAACTTCTAAACCCAAACTTGTTATTGCATAAAACCTTGATTAACCAAAAATCCTTTAAACAAATCCTTGAAGACTTTAGATAATACTAAGAACTAGCACCTTTCTTGTAAATACCTTTGTAAAATAAACATAAATACTAACTTTATAATGGGTGTTTGTGTCATGGCTTATGGAGGAGGAAAAGAGAGAATATGTTGTGTTTTTGTGATGAAATGGGGAGTAAAAGTGAATGTGTATATATATATAGGAAATGTATACAATTAGTTAAGAAAATATCTATGAAAAATTATCATAATAATTCAAGGAATTAAGGGGGCGTGGGTTTGTGTAAGATGGAGAGGGGAAAGGAGTGATGAGATTGAGTTTATAAGTCTTGTGTAAGAGAGTTAGTAAGTAGGTAAACTAGTTGGTATTGATTTAGTGTAGTATAGGATTTGAAGGTATTTTGTATACACTACATATATGGGCCGGTTTATATAAGTCACATGGGGAAAGAAATATTTAATTTTTGATAAGGTATAAATATTATAGGTATTGGTAAAGGTGGTATGGTTTATATGCATGCATGAAAGTTCATATTGCAAAACGTAAGCGTTTTACGTAAAGCTTGAAAAATAAAATGTGAAAAGTCATAAATTATCTTCGTAATAATTATATAACACATAAATGGCGTAAAATTATGTTTGTTTAATGTCGGTTTACGTTAAATGTTGATTTTCAGTTTACGCGATTAACTTAACGGTTATAATTAAAATTAAACACGTAAAGGTTCAAAGTAAATAGTTTTGAGTTTATTGATGTAAAATGACCTGAATATGTGGATTGTTACAAAAAAACAGGTGGTGTAACAGGTGCAGGAGGTATGATCAACTCATCACGCGTCTTTCGGCAGCTTCAGCCATCAACGCACGTTGCACTTTCTTATTCTTAGCCTAAGGAAACTCGTTGCATCTATCGGCAGCTGCATACTCACCCGTAAAGCTTGTTGCAAATAAACTTCATGATCCTCCATCCAAATTCTTCTTGAATGACTACATAATAAAAGACTCTGGCATATGAGTTAAAACACCAAAATTTAGCCTAATAAAGAGATAAAAGAGCGTTTTAACCGAACTAAGAAAACGAAATTAAATAAGAATTGTAACTCGTCTTTAGTTTTGTCATGCGTTTGTCATGCGTTTGTCATGCATTTGTATAATGTGTTGCGTGACTTTAACCCGAAATTGCAATTATTAGCGGATACCGGCTCAGCTTAAGTAGGGTCATTTACCACAATAGTTAATGCAAGTTTCGATCAGTATTAGTAACATAAGTAATAGTTATCCTACCTTGGCATAATGAGGACAATCGACGTGAGCATAATGCCTCTGAGCTGTCTCGTATTCCACATGAGCCTGCATTACCATATAAAAAGAATTTTATATAGCATTGATTAAGCTATTAGTCTTAAGACAAAGAAGATAAAAAATAGTATTTACCATTGCAGTGGTGATCATTATCTCTTTCTCTTCAGCAGGCTTATCAATTTCATCGATTGCAATAGCTTTAGCCTTCCTTTCATCTGCAAGCACCTAAATAAAACTCTTAACTTAATACCAGTAATTATTATTTAGATTTAAAACAGCAACTAATAATATTTTTTCATTGTCAAAATGAGACATTTGTTATTGCAGCAGTGAGTATGGTTTTCCCATGATGAACATGTACAAGCGTCCCAACATTAACATGAGGCTTTCTGCACAACAACAGATTATACCGTTAAAAGCTATTAAAACATAGTTATTGAACGAGATATGCAGAATTTATGTATCCCAATTTTAAGAAAAGAGTGTATGAAATCAAGACATCAGTAACGAACATTGATCTCATGTCTTATACCTCACATAAAAGAACTTGCACAATTATGTTTAAAGGGTATGAAAACGAACATTGATCTCATGTCTTATACCTCACATAAAAGAACTTGTGTAATTATGTTTAAAGGGTATAAAGAGTATGGTTTTGAGGATATGTGTAAGGCTGTAAAACAGTAAAAGAGTGTTTGGATATAGTGTTATGCAGAATAATATATTGTGGCTAGCTACTGAAGAGGCAATAAAATGTATATGATCGTCATGAATAACATATAATTCATTAAAAGTGTCAACTCGAAAATTAAAGTGTCACCTCGAAAATATAAGCACACTAAAAATAAATAATTTAATTAAGACTAGACGGGTACCCGTCGTCGCCGCAGGTACCCTGTGACTATATTTTGCGGCGAACAAATGTTATTTGGTTAAACGTTTTTCTAACAACAACTGTACAAATGAATGATAATTTAAATTAAAATAACTTTAAGCAATAACAATGCAAAGTATTTCATATTCAAATAAACATAAGATCCAAACAAAAAAAAGAAACACATAAGTAGCATCTTTGAAACATAAGTTAAAATAGACTGGTACTCACGCGTTGCGACGACGAGTTCCCGTATAATTAAATCTTTCAGCGAGGGGCTAGGCGAGGTTCAAGGACCAGAAGAACCTTGGATGGCTGAATCTATTGTGTGTGAAGTATAATTAGTTTGTGTTGTAGCTATTTGATTCTTTCATAAATAATGAGTTCTTTTTATATTAAGATTTCATAACTGACATTTTAATGTATATTAATAACTTTTTTTAAGTTTTATATGTTACAAGTATTGATATGATGGTTACTTATTTCTCATTAAATCACTTATTTGATCATTAATACGACGGTTACAACTTTTGAGGTTACAAGTATTGATTAAGTTTTGAAATCCTTTCATAACAAGAAATGTTTTGGTCCCTTAAAAATTTTAAGACTTGTAAAATCAGAATGCTCTAAATACTTTATAAAGTAGTAGAGATAGAGATAGAGAAGTAGAGATAATTTTACAAAATCTATTAACATTAGGTTTACCTTGAACATCAAAATAGATCAAAAACTACCAACACGTATAAAAATACGTAAAAACCAATAAATCAGCATTTTTAAGTTTTCATTCATTTTATCAATTTTTTTTTCTCTGTATCTTATTTTTAAGATACTAAAAACTACAAAGACATCATAAGAAAACTTATATTTTAAACTCTAAATTCAAACAAAATTATCACATATACAAATCAAAATGGAACATGAGGTCGGAGAAGATGACCGGATCCTATGTAAGGCGACAACGAAAATAAACCCAAATACGAAAAGCAAAACTCAAAAAGAATGAAATCTATACTTAAAAGTTAAGATACTTTTTTTCCCACATCACCTTCTTCATCAGTAACTAACATCACCGGCACAACCAACAACGGCCTTTTCCATAATCCACCTAGTAGATCGTGTTAACCCATCAAGTATCAGATCAACACTTAGCAGTGAGACATTATAGAGAAGCAGCAGGAACAAAAAAAAAGTAAAGCAGAGATAATATTATTACCATTCAAAATCTCCATCTTGACATCTCCATATTCACTTTCAAACAATTAAAAAAACACAAAAAAGATCACACGTTAAAAGGGAAGAAAATAAAAAAACTAAGAACACCAAGAGCATACTGATCTAAACATTAAAAACCGTAAAGAAACTCATCTCAAAAGGTGCGAGTTTGTGTTTTTAGGGTGAATGAGAGAAAGTTTATCCTTATCAGATTGGGTGTGAAGAGTTTTTATATGGAAATAGTTGTTGCAAGTCATATGATTTAAATGAGTTGTTATACCTTTTGGGCTGTTACAAATTATAACTAATATGGTTTTATGGGCTGCATTAATATTGTGTGTTGTTACAAATCTTTGTATAACAAGAAATGTTTTGTTCTTAAAATTTTAAGACTTTTAAAATTAGAATGGGCTAAATGCTTTATAAAGTAGTAGAGATAGGTAAACTTACATAAGCGATTTGATTTAGGTAGAGTGATTTACCCCTTTCTTGAATTTTGTTGAGCATTGTATGTGAGGTTTGATGGTTTATCTATTGTGTGTAGGAGAAGCTCTAGAACTATCGAGGTAGATGATTAAGTAAAAAAAACTAAAGTCACTAGGCTAAGCCTTGGAAGGCCACTCGAATTTGGGTTAAAGCAAAAGGGAAATGGGCCTAGGGAATACGTAAGGGAAAACGGCGTCGTTTTAATCCTAAAATGATAATATGTATAGACGGACACAACTGACCTTTTTGTTTTTTATCCTCACGCTTATTAACAACCTACAGGTGGTGGCTCATAGCGAATTGTTGGGATTGTAGATACTGGCAAAACCGTACCGTTTGCAAAAGGTCGTGGAGGAGCCTCAGCTAAATACATTAAAACTGCAGCACTAACCTGCATAAAATGTGATCGCAAGGTAATAAAACCGGCTGCTTTTAAAACCCGAGACTGTTACCAAAAAACTGTATCTGAAATTGCTAATAAATGCCACATATGCGCCATATGAAGTAAGCATGTGATTCATTGCGAGTGAAATAAGACGCTCATCCAGATTGCGTATGTAATATATAGCAAGTGAAACTGAGACCGTTGATAGGGCGCCAAAATATTTATTCAAAGTAGCTTATTTCATTCGCGATAAATCACATTTCTGCTTAACCACTTATACGTTTAATTTTAAGCAATTCAGTAGTTGGAAAGAACATGGCGGTATATAAGCAGTTTCACTCAGCAAATCCCATACAACTCCTATATTAGTAGTTTTTCCAGACTTCATATGTTTTTTTTTGTAAAGAACAATCCATATATATAAAACCATTTATCTTTGTCCTTCCTCAAATTCTATTTTGTTTCTCACATATAACAAATTATAGAAACGTATTCTAAACTTCTACATCTTATCAAATATAGAGGTTGAAATATATGAAAATAATGCGTACATACGTAGAGTACACGAAGCCTTCGAGGTATATATATATATATATAAATCTATCGACCATAATATATATAAAACTATGGTGTATTAATGTAGCGGTACTTACAACAGGAAAATTAGCTTTGCACATCCACTCGAAGTTGCGTGGATCGACAATTAAATAATCTGGCATGACAGATAACATAGAATACATAAGGCATGAAAATAGAAAAAAGATATCAATCGTTTTGAGCATACAACAACCTACTATATCCAAACATGGTTCCTCTCTCATAGGCCATAACTTTTTGATTTCCAATCAATCTAACTTTTTCCGCATATTTAGTTATGACCTACAATGGGAGCAGATCAAAACTTAATTCCAGACTCGACATCAATTTCGCAAATTTAAAGATTGGAACTTTATCATGCCTAAAAATCTTTATAAAAGCAACAATAAGATATAAAAGCAAATAGGATGTTTACCTCTGTAACCATAAAACTGTAACTCAACCAATCTGATTACTTCCGCACTCGAGTCTTTAACACCACCACGAACCTTCGAAGCATTGCATCATCCTTAAGTATCTCGCCTTCCTTCATCTTCATAATCTACAAACATTTCCAACCACAAATTAAAAATCAAAACTTTCAAAACACCAGATGGGTAATCAATTTGATTTCCTTACCTTCACAACAGCTGAATAAAGCCGCCTTTTTGAGGCAGGTTAGTCTTCTACATTCCTATCCACATACAGAAAATCAACAATTATAACTCTAATTCATCTTTACTGATCAAATAATTAAACACCAATTCATTAAGAACTTTTAAAAAATATGATGGTCCAGCTTGTGAAATGCTTTATAAACAAAAAACATACCTGGTATAAATTAACTCTATAAACAAAAACATACCTGCAATGAGATCTTTATCTGTGATTCACACAATTACAAAACACCTACACCACCAATCGAACACCATTCACCCCTTGGATTTTAACCGACTTTGTTGTTAATGCCTGGAATCTGGATTTCGGTGGAAGGGTGGTGGAATTTTGGGGATGGGGGGTGAAGATGGTTCTCAAGTCGGTGTTATCATATAATAAGGGAGTGGATGTATAAGATACCTAATATAGAGTAATACGGGCTGGTGGATTGAGATAAACGGACCAACAAAAAAGGCCTCAAGAAGCCCATCCCAATAAAAGGAGCCCACAACATGCTCCATAGTATTAATATTAATGAATAGAAATGGAGAAAAATTTGAAAAAAATCATCTTGTTTGTTCAGATTTTTCTAGAGAAACGGAGAAGGTGGACTTCAAATTTCTCCTTTATCATCGTTCTAGCTTCGGATATTGAAAGACCGTTTAATTTAAGCTTAAATTGATTCGAACTTTTTATTTTTTTTCCAAATTGGTCCACGCCAAATAAAAATAAACTTTTATCCTTCGCCTCATCTTTTCTCTCTTTTTTATCCTCTCCATTTTTCTTCTTTCCGTTTTTCTATTCACAGAACAAAGTGTAAAGGCGCTTGAAAAATGTAGTTGTCGCCGGTTATACCTTTATGTCTAGCATATTAGTATATAACATCCGATCTTAAACCGATTGATAGAGGTATAACTGTTTAACTTCTATGGTTCTGTTTATTTTGTCTTTTCTTCGACGTTGATATGGGTTAACGACTTAATAACACACTGCAACCAACTTCTACTTCACATAGATTTAGGGCCTGTTTGTTTGTAGATGTGTTTAGGGATTATGATTTGATTGGTTAACTTGTTGAATTTAATTTACGTTAGGAAGAAGAATATAATATTTAAGTTATAGTCTAAATTAAAATATAAATTACATTTATTTATATTATCATGAGAGGATAAAATAATTAATATGAGGATGAGATTATCCTTTTTTCCTTCTTTATCATACAAACCCCCAAACACCTCCTATTTTATACAATAACTTAGGTTGCACATTATGGTAGCATGTGGTTTGGTCGGTATCTATGAGACACAGACCGCACGTTCTTATGTAACAAAAGGAGAAAGGAAGCACCCTAGACTTTCAATTTTTTCGGTTCACTAGACTGAACCTACACTAGTAACCCAAGTAGTCGATGTACATCTATAAAAAATAATCATACTCTTATAAAACCCACATTTCATCTTTATTTTACAAATACTAACTTTTTATCCATAACACCTATCAAAACTAACTCTCAAATGACTTCCGAGAAAATACCTATTTCTTTTTTGCGATAGATGCTGAAGCAACGGCCATAGTTTCGTCTTAATTTTTTACAAGACGCTGCTTTGTTATTCCAAGCTTATATCTTACAATCCCAAAATGCCAACGAACTATATTGTTAGAGATCATTACAGGTGTCATGAGTCTAGTGATGGCTACTTTTGCTAAAGAACTAATTTTACACGACTATTAATTTCGTAAAACATTCCGAATGGAACCGACAATATTCAAGCATTGTTCGGAATTTTTCTGACAACTGTCCTTCTTTTCAACAAGGTCATGATGTTGTTGGAAAAGCTGGCATTTTCGCTTTAGTGAAGTGTACCTCCGCAATTCACCAATTAGCATACAACGCCGTTTCAGATTCTCTAGTTGAATAATTACAAATCGATTGTTTTAAATGATAACTTATTAGGAAAAGCACCAGATGTTCTCTAGACGAATATTCTCTAAACGATTTATGGATTTGGCATGCCTTCTTTGTGTTGCAGGTCGACATTGACGTACGTTTTAGTTAAATCGATGTTTTAAATGATCTTAATTAGGGAAACGCACACCTGAGTTCCAGTTGTGTAACGAGTGAATTATAAATGAGGATATTATCTTACTGACGAGATATATCTAGAATGGGCTATTCATATGAGTCTCTTTCGCAATAAACCAGGAGTCAAATGATAGTGATAGGATAAGAATATACGCGATGCGCTGATAGTAGCCAAGAAAAAGATGTGAAAGAGCGTCTTGGCGTGCTAAGCAAAAAATATGGGCTATCGTACGAACTTGCACGGTCGCGAAGTTCTTAAAAGACTTATTGCATTTGATGTACCTGATCATATTAATAATATATTTCACAAAGAAAAAAGGAGGCAATCTCTCCGATTTCTATCGAAAGAACAACATCGTGAAGATGATTGGTTAAGATCGGCATAAGATAGGCTACGAGTTATTCAAAGAAATACACGAGAAGAAACAATCTTAGTTTAAAGCGAAATAGTGGAAGCACTTTGCATCAAACAAATGAATAATTTTATTGTAATGTTTTATTTCCGTATTTTTATTTCTGTATTTTTATTTTCGTATTTTAATTTGTAATGTTTAATTATTAATGTAATGTTTTTTAATTTAAAAAAAGTGTTCGGTTGCCTGTGCGGTCACCATTACGAGTGTTTTGTTCTATGTGTGATCTGGCGAGAGATAGCTGAGTTGGAGCTGAATGGTGACGATCGTGTGCGGTCAATCCACTTAGCTTCTATTTGTATACAATTCCAACACCAAAGATACACATATACCAAACAACTTATTTCAATTTTTACTCCAAAACAAAGAACCTCTAACCAATGTCCTAAGCTCTCAAAAGCTCCGGGAACCTTTCACAAAACGGCCATTGTATTGTTGTTGTTTATGAGTGTACATTATCGGTCCTATTTTATTCACACAATCAGTGAAGCAACATTAATCTCCCTCACATTCAAGTCTACTTTTTAACTTGCTTGCAACAAAAGTAGGAAAAGCTGTTGTAAGAGAGCCGGTGTCATAACGCGTTGGCCGCTAAAACAACGTCTGCTTTCGGGTTTGACACCATGAGTGTGGATAGGTGGACCGGGTTGGTGGTCGTGTTAAACCACCCACGCAGGAATGCAGCCATTTCTCTTTTCTATTTTTTCTTTTTTTTCGTTTTAAATGAATTTGTGTGTGTGTGTGTTGATTGTGTGTGTAGTGCGTGTTTGTGTGGTCTCCACGAAGAAGATGAAGAAGATGGAGAATGGGTGGTGTTGAAAGGTTTATTTATTTATTTCGTTTTTTAAATTATAAATTGAATTTTTATTAATTGTTTAAATATTTAGTTTGTTTTTTTTTTTTAAATGATGGGTCCCAAAAAAGTGATGTTATTTTGGTGTTATGGTTAGAAGGTTTTTTTAGTGTTTGTGTTATGGTGTTAAAACTGACGTGACAGTGTTATTTTGATGTTATAGTGTTATGACACTTGAGGCTCTAACCGGTTGATTTTACATTTACTTTGATAGTTTGATAAAACATCTTTTGAGAATCATAATAGGCTACATATGGAATCACCTTTGCATTCATAACCTTGAAGTATCATGATCAATTTTATTGCAAAAATTGCGGTATGCTAGTAGTGATCGAAAGTGACAAAGTACGTTTTCACATCAGTACATCACATATATTTCTAATTAAGATTTATTTTTTCAAATGGCATAAATAAATAACAAAAGGGTTTTTCTAACATAGGTGGGGACACAGGCTGTGTGTCACAGCTTGATTGGCCAGCAGTTATTGTTATTAATCATTATCAGGCCCTACAAATAACTGCTGGCCAATCATGCTGTGACACACAGCCTGATGTCCCCACCTTAACATGTGCCCCTGGGGCACATGTTAGAAAAACCCATAACAAAAATCATATCCGTAATATTTATACAAACTTTTCTGCTTCTATTATTATTGCATCTTAATATTGTTCATGATGCACCTTTATATTTTGAGACTATTACTTATATTTAGTCTTAACAATCTTAAATAACATTTATGTTAAATTAGTTAGTAAGCAAATGAGCTTGCAAATTGCAACCTTTCACATAGGCTAAACAAGCATGATTACCCGCGCGTTGCTGCGGGTCGTTAATTTTTTTCGCGTAGGTGCGAGGCATTATTATTTTTTATTTTTT
>BQNB010036052.1:0-20070 GCA_026074375.1 Tanacetum coccineum | reverse complement strand
TTGACAAAATTAATTTTGGCCCCTCTTCGTTCAAATTGTATAATTCATGGCTCTTGAGAGATGGTTTTGACGATCTCATCAAAGCCGAATGGGATTAGTTCGACTCTAATAATTCCGGATTCCCTATCAAATTTCATGAAAAGTTCCGTATTCTCAAAGCTAAGATTCAGCAATGGAACAACAACAAGACTATAGAGAGAAACAGAAAAGCTGCAGCTCTTGAGGAATTATCCTCCATTGAAAAGAAAATCGATGAGGGCTCCGCCTCGCCTTCTGACACTGAGAATCGCCTTAATGAACTCGAAAAAATTGATAAGTTAGCTTTGATGGATCTCATTCAAAAAGCTCGGGTCAAATGGGATATCGAAGGGGATGAAAACTCAAAATTCTTTCATGGGTTAATCAATCAAAAAAGACGAAACTAGATGATCAATGGTATTATGATAGAAGGCACTTGAATTACGGACCCTAGCTTGATCAAAGATGCATTTTTTCAATTTTACAAAGTCAAATTTCAAGCCCAAGACTCCCCCAGGTTTCGTTTCCTAACCTTCCTCATTCTCAAACCCTTAATAGCATGGATCGGGATTATCTTGAAAGACTGGTGACTCATGAGGAAATCAAGGAGGCCGTTTGGGATTGTGGTAGTAGTAAAGCTCCTGGTCCTGACGGATTTTCCTTTGCTTTTGTGAAAAAATATTAGGACATCATTAAGAAGGACCTGCACGATTTCATTAATTCCTTCTTCGCCTCATGTGATATGCCTTATGGAGCTAACTCCTCCTTCTTCACCCTCATTCCTAAAGTTAACAATCCTACTCTCATCACTGATTTTCGTCCTATATCGCTCATTGGCATCCACTACAAGATCATTGCCAAGATTCTAGCAAACCGGTTATCTAAAGTGATTGATAAGATTGTTAGTAAAGAGCAATCAACATTTATCATTCTCAGTGAAATCATAGAATGGCACAAAAAAAGAAAAAAACAGCTTCTCATTTTTAAAGTGGATTTTGAGAAAGCTTTTGACTCTATTAGCTGGAATTACTTAGATCATATTCTTGATAGTCTCGGATTTGGTCTTAAATGGCATTCTTGGATCAAAACCTACCTTTCATCTTCAAGAGCCTCTATTCTTGTCAATGGTAGCCCTACGTCCAAATTCTCTATCAATCGTGGCCTTAGACAAGGAGATCCCCTATCTCTCTTTCTTTTCATTCTTGTCATGGAAGGTCTTCATAATGCCTTCGCTGATGTTGTGGGTAATGGTCTAATCAGTGGTATTAATATTAATAACTCGTCTACCAATATTTACCATCTTTTTTTGTAGATGATGTGATAATTACTACTGGATGGAACGCTAGAGATCTGGAAAACATCATTCGTGTTCTCTATGTTTTCTATCTTGCTTTGGGGCTTAAGATTAACATCCACAAATCTAATATCTACGGTATTGAGGTTAACGAGGATGAGGTTTATAATATGGCTAGTAACGCGGGATGTATTGCAGGTAATATCCCTTTTAATTATCTTGGTCTTCCTATTGGCTCCAACATGAAATCCATTGCCAGCTGGAAGATGTTAATTGATCGTTTCCGCTCGAGACTCTTAACTTGGAAAGCCAGTCTCCTTTCTATAGGGGGTCGTCTGACCCTTATCAAGTCTGTGTTAGGAAGTCTCGGCATCTACTATCTCTCAATTTTTAGAGCCCCTAAATTGGTTCTTAATGATTTGGAAAGAATTCAGTCTAACTTATTTTGGGGAGGTAATCAAGATGGCAAGAAAATGGCATGGGTCAAGTGGCTTATTACCTTAAATTCTTATGATAATGGAGGTTTAAACATTGGTAGCCTTAAATCTTTTAACCTTGATCTTCTCCAAAAATGGCGTTTGTCACACCTCGAAAATTTCAGGTCAATATTTTAAACTTTTTCGACAATTATTTTTGACATTTATCCGTTACGTTTGAATCCGGCAGTTTACCAGGAAGTTAACCCGCGTAAATCTGAAAAACATCATTGAACGCGTTCTGACTTTGGATTTTGATTAGTTTAGATGTTATATGAGTTATTTTATCTTTTCTAAGTGTTTCATAGTTTACGATTACTCCCGGTATTTATTTTTACGCTTTAACGTTTAAATTGCGTTTTTCGCTTTTTTGACCTAACGGAACCCCAGAAACTCGAAATATTTTCGTGTAAACTTTAGTTATCATCCATCTCATGTTCATAAGTCAAAATTTTCGTTCACCCTCTTCTCTTGATATATTGTGGACACCTAAACCTAAACCAAATGCACCATAAGCCTTGAAATTAATTAAATGACATCTTTTCTTGAACTTCTCATGCATATGGGTGAAAGTGACACATGAGAGAGTCCTTCTCATGCACAATTTCTCAAGTTTGACAACACCATGTGATTACTTGCACCCTTTGACTCCATTTGACTTAAAATTCAAATTTAAGACCTAATTCATGAACCTTGATCAAAATTTTTGAACCACATGGTCCTTGTGGCTTGCCTATTGCCGAACCACACACACACACTTTTGGTGTGTGTTGGTCACTTATACTCCACTTGACAAGTCAAAACCCTAGCTCTTGGCCTATAAATACCATCACATATCATAACTTAGGGTTTCATAATCACTTTCAAGCCTTCAAAAATTTCTTTCTCTCCCTCTTGTCTTCTTGAAACCCACGGCCAACCAACACCCTTATAGGGTTCCCATTTTCTTTGATTTCTTGCATAATCCAAGCATACTAAGTTCATTTCTAAGGTTACCTAAGGTGTTTACAAGTATTGGTTCTTTGATTTAAGGGTTTTCTTCAAGATCTATAAATTAAGGTTTGGTTATTATTTGGGGTTTTTCAAGATATAGTGCGTTTGAGTATAGATCTTGTGTTATTGCTTATTGTTCTTCATTTTTGTAAGTATCTTGAATCTTTCTTTATGGGTTTTCTTATGTTCTTTTTATATGTTCAAGATCCATACATTCATATGTTGTGTTTTAATTTTTGAAAGATTTTAAAAACAAGATTTCATAAATAATGATACTACTTTATTTCACTAGTTAAATATTATGTTCTTGGTGAGATGAGAGTTGAATGAGAGTTGCAATAATAGAAATAAAGGGATTAGGTTAGTTTTAAGTGTGGTTTTGTTGTGGATTAGTTGTGAATGGAGATTAGGCTAGATTAGGCACTAATGTGAAGTTTGGGTGGATTTTGGTTGCATTTTTGACAAAAAGTGCTTGTTGTCCCAAATTTGTTTTGAGGTTTTGGTCGACCTAAAAATGTTTTCATTAGGCTAAAAGTAGTTTTTGGAGAAATCATTTTGAGTAGATAGTTTTTCATATATCGCACATTAAAATTGGATTTAAAACGACCAAGTTATAGCCAAATAAAACTTGAAATATTTTTTGACAAAACCGAATGAATAGTGTGCTGATGTGAATAGTAAAATGAGTTTTCGGACACTTTCGGACATTTTTTGTCTTTCTAAACACTAGAGAAACATATAGTAACACATACCTATTGATTAGTATCATTTAAAGACGTCATTAACATATTTTAGGAAAAGCGAGAAAGTTATTAAAAATAGTTTGTTTGGCTCGTTAGTGCGTTTTGAAAATATGGAAACTATATAAATATAGGGGACGGTATTAACGTTTTGAAACTAAAAACTTTTATAAAATAGAAACTTTCTAAAAATAGTAATTTTTGGGTTAAACGTTGAAACTTAACAAAAAACAATATGATTTTATTTCATCATGATTTGATAATCAAACTAAGGCAAACACACATGGATGTATTTTGATGATGAACATATTGTGCAATTCTTGGCATACTTTCCGTATTTCTAAGACGCGTTATTATTCTAGGTCGCGACTAGATTTCTATATTATCTTTTACTTGCGTGATTATCATTTGCTCATCTTGCTAAGGTGAGTTCATAGCCCAACGTTTTACTACTTTTACTTTACTGTTTTGGGGTGAGAAACATTGCTTGCTTTTAAACTATGGACACAGTTACTTTACGTTGCCTTTTCCTGATTACGTATTGCCTAAGTAGCGAATAGACCACTATGCCCGAACTATCATGAACCGTCAATTGCTTGACCGATCGTACTGGTTAAGTGAGCGCGAGTGTTATAAATAGATCTATTGGGAGTAATTATCCCTATTCGGGTAAGTAGCGCTTACTAGATTCGGAGGTCCCGAACAAACGGATATATACCATGTCGGAATGTCAATAGGTGATCTTGGTCAGATACCTTCAGAGCGAGGAATACTATTTGGCATATAAAATGCTTCCTTTTAAATTGAGCTTCGGTGTCATGAGCTTAGTGCAACAGTAAATATATTCTTTTTATGTGAAGTTGTATCTGTTATAACTGTCACATGCGTACTGTGAACTTGTGGTCCACCTTTTAATACTAAACTTAAACCTATGAATTCACTCAACTTTATGTTGACCGTTTTAGCATGTTTTTCTCAGGTGCTTAGCTGTGGATGTCTTTGCTTGCTATATGGTGTTGCTATGCATTGGGCCGATTTTCAAGAAATGCTATTATCTACTGTTTAAACATCGTTGTCAATTTCTAAAACTTTTATTCGCTTCCGCATATTATCTTTAAACTTATGTCAAACTTTATCTATTTTAATTAATGCAACGATGTTGGATTTTCAAACGTACCCTTAGAGGTCGTTCTTTGTATCTTGTGTGATGTTTATTATGACGTCACGCCCCCGGACACGTGTATTCCGTCCAGGCCCCGTTCGGGGGTGTGACACACGTAAACAAGTATAAATTGATAAACATAAACAAGCATTCAACGATAAATCAAGAAATCAAGATAAACAATACCAAACATTCAAATCTTCATAATAATGGCTAATACCCGAAGGTATTAGCCATCAAACGTCATAATAAATACAAGAGCAATTATTTAGCCAAGGTAAACTAACTGAGTTAACGAATGATATCAAAAACTGAACGATTACTAAAGTATATGGAATTACACGTTGTCTCCTATGAAATTAATAACGTTGTTTGACCTCTTTTGCTCTTTTTCTCCTCTGAAAATCAACTTTTGTGGTTTAGGTTTCAAGAATATGATTTAGCACACTAAAAACTCATTTTTGAGTTTTGTATTTATAGGGTCTAGAAGTCGGTTCGATGCGGCATATCCAAGGGTTGGATACGGCGTATTAGGAATTTCTTGGAGTAGGGACCATGCTTGTTATCTTCTAGAATATTATATTCATTCTATATTGGTCTTCTCTGGATATGACGTATTGATCTACTTTCCTTTGTGGTCTTTGGTGAGTACAGGCACAGATACGTCGTATCTTCATTGATGGATACGGCGTATTGGTCTTCAGAATAGTAATCTTCAAAATATCTTCATTTAAGCTCTAGAATGCGCGCCTTTTAATTACTGCAATTCTCAAATATAAACGATTAATCAATAATTCTTTGCAATAACTATACAAAATGGGTTAATATCATGGAATAAATGATGCTATAACATAGAAGTTATTTGATGTCATCAAATATCCCCCACTTGAATCCTACTTGTCCTCAAGTAGCCTTTAGAAGTTTACAAAAATGTATCCCTTATGATGTTTTCCGTTAAAGCATTTATTTGATTAATTACAAGTACACAGCTAAACACTCTCCGAAATAAGTGGATGAAAACACTCAAATCACTCAACTAATCTATGTGCTAACAGTAAACTATACTTCGGTTAATTGCTCAGTGTGCGTGTTGACGAGTATTCTATCATAAGCTTGGCAAGGATACACATCTCCACCACTAAAGCCAAGGAGTAACAAGATTATAAAGGTAAATATGGGTTTTTGTATGGAAAGGCATACGGTTGATCATTCTACAATCTTTCACCAGAAGTACCACTCCAACAAGGCAGCTGAAGCACACATACATGGCCATAGCGATGGAATAGACATGTGTGTTCGATCACATCCTCATTCGAATTGAACCAACGGTTAGAATGAAGAATAATTCGAATGATATAGGGCAGGAACCTTCTAACTTTCACCAAAATTCATAAACCAACAAGGTATGAGACATGCATACATGGCCGTAATGACAGAATAGACATGCATGTTCGTATAAATCCCCATTCGTGTAAAACCAGCGGCTAATCATCAGGTGAGAGGAAAGTAAATTGTTGTTAAATAAAAATCAAGAAGCAAATGGATTAAGCTTAAAGTACAAGTTTCTAGACACTTTTCCCGATCGTTACCATGATAAAGACACGACTATTTACAACGTCTTGATCATTGATAAAAAACAACAACCTTAGTTGGCGTTCTCGTAACAGTCAACTTCCCAATCATCTCATAACTTTTACATACTCTACAAGGCAAGTGGTGATATCTTCCACTTTGTACAATACTCTACATCATTGATTTTAAGACGTATCAACGAATAATCTCGTGTAATTCCTTCGGTAGATGTGAAACGATTATCTTCAAACTTTCCTTCTCTTTTTTGTTGCGATTTTTCTAGAAAAAAATTCATTTCTTTTGTTTGCTAACTATACTTCAAATCTCAGTGTAGTTTCACCATCTTCACGATCATAATAATTTCGGATAATTCCTTCGATAGTTCTTCGTTCTTTGGATTCACCATTAATTGTGACGGTAGTAAAATCACATGAGTTTTGACTACTAATATACATTCTCATTTGCAATGTGCAAATTTCCAACCGCACCAAAGATAGAAAATGACATAAGACTCGGGAAATACAAACTTTACACTTTAAGCAACTAGCAACTGTACATTAAACTTAATCTAACAGGGTAGGTTAAGGTGTAAGGGTGTAACGAAACAAATATTAGTGTAATTCCTAAAGGATTGGCTCTACGGGTTGTTCTAGGGGAATCTTACTCTTAAAGTGAGAGTAAACAAATGGTTTAAACGGGAGGTTAACTAACCGGTGTAGTTAGTTAATAAACAACATGTAAGGCGCTTTGGGTGTAATCTAAAATTTAACATTTAAACAATTTACTCCAAGGTTAAATCTTTATTACTCATCACTATGGTCATAGGATGTTCATACCATAGCAAAGTTCTTAGTCATAACTAATCACCGGCACACTCATATTTTTTAGAATTTGGGTAAACATTTGGAAACAGAAAGGTTAAATCCTCACAATATCTAACAAGGGTTATTATGTGCGGGTTATGTAACATGTACTTTTCATAAAAGTATGCTTGAAAAAAAATTAAATTTAAGCATAATTTAAGAATTTTAGTGTGAAAAATAGGACAAGTAAACATTCTAATTTCATCCCCCACTTGAATTATACAACGTCCTCGTTGTATATATCAAACATTAAATAAGGGAATTAAAAAGAATTAGAATGAGAAACTCCCTTGATATTTGCTCGGTAGATTCTCCATGTTGCGTTTATGAGCAAGATTTCGTGTTGAATAGTCTCCATGAAGTTTCAAGACTCCAACACTTTAAGATCTTTAGATTTGTAAATTCTCCACCAATATGCGTCGATATTTCTTTCACGAGGTCCTGTAGAAAACATAGGAAAAACATGTGCATTCCTATCTTGGTACCTACGGAAAACAATCTAAATACGGGTCAGTTTTGGTGGATACGGCGTATCATGTGCATGAATATGGCGTATTGCCAGAACTGATAATAATGTTTTTAAAGTACATAAAAAGTATAGATGGATAACATCCAGATAATCAATACGCCGTATGGTTTGGAGCAGATACGCCGTATTGATGTCTGGGAAGACAGACTCGATAAAAAATAAATAACAATCCGGGTAGTCTCTCGGGAAGCACTTTTGTTTACAGTGAAGTCTTTAAGTTAGACTTTTCTTCAGCGTCTTTTCTTTCATTCAGTTCTAGTTACCATCCATCCTTCGTCCATCATCCTAAAGATTTCCTGGTATGCTCGGCATGCATCTTTGCTCGTTCTTGCCAAATCGTCGTATTCATCTTCTTTAACAACAACATACTCTTCATCTTGTCCGAATGAATACTTAATCATCTTAAATCTTCGCATATTGCATACCGGCAGTTCATTAGTTTCACATAACTTATGTCTCTCATCATGAGTTTCTTTTTTATATTCAATTTCATCGTGATCTGGGTAGGTAATCTCATAGCTTTTCTATCTTTTCCAACAATCATTGCATGATTCATCATCATTGATTGATCCTTCTATGATAGCTTTATTTCTTAATGCTTCATCTTTTAGTTCGCTATCCTCTAAAGCCTCGTACCATTCAAGGTCTTGGTAATGGAGCGAGTTTCCAATATGGTAAGCACCGGGAAAATTTCCTCCATTGCAATAACCATCCTCTCTCCAACTATAGGTTGGC
This sequence comes from Tanacetum coccineum, assembly GCA_026074375.1. Taxonomy (NCBI): domain Eukaryota; kingdom Viridiplantae; phylum Streptophyta; class Magnoliopsida; order Asterales; family Asteraceae; genus Tanacetum; species Tanacetum coccineum. Next base: position 11,688 of record BQNB010036052.1, on the reverse strand, counting down.
CATTCCGAACACCCAGTTTGATAGTTGAAAGGCTTGCAAGTATGTTCGACTGGTTTCGTTTCCTTCCATATTCCATTATCAAGCCATGGCTTGTCATATACCTATGGTACATTCTTGTTCCATTCGCAGATCCAATCGTCTTTATAGTCTTCATAGGTTTTAAACCCTATAATATCCTTTGTAAGTAAGTCCAGATCTACTTTGAAAAGGTAATTAATTTCATTAAATGCCAAGCAGAGAGGTGTTTCGTAGTCAAAAACATCAGTTTCAATCTTTAAAATTTCAGCGGTTTCTTCCTCCTTGTCACTCTAGTAATCTTCAAGATCAGAAGATTTATCATCAGATACCTCAATTTCATCACTGCCCATTTTCCAGTAATCCCACAAAGCCCCTTTGGCAAATATATCGATTATTTACGAACTTTGTAGCCAACCAGCCTTCGAATTTCAGATTGGTTGGGTCCTATTTTATTTCGGGAGTGTTATTTCCCTCGATGCTAGAAGGTGGGTAGTATTTTCTACAAAATTTTGTAGTTAAGTCGACCTAACAAGTGATTGATTCTTTGATTCCATCAAACCATCTTCGTGCACCTCCAGCTAATGAGATTGGGAAAACACCTACTCTTAGTTTATCATGACTTACATTTGGTAAATTAATTGGGTCGACAATTTTGAGGAAGTATTCAACATGCTCCACCGCGTCTTTTCCGTTTGTTCCACTAAAAGCATTGTTGTTCAGATCATCCAAGAATTTTCCTTTCAGCTCATAAGCATTTTTTTCCGTTAATTGTAATACTTGTTATCCCAGGATAGTAATCTGTCTTGTCATTAGCCGCAAATGTTTCCATACTTGATTTCTTTTCCATGTTTGCCATCACTTCTTCAATCAACTAGCTCTGATAAGTTCTTCCTATAACAAGGGTAAAAATATCAGCAGGATTTGCTCTGAAGCAAGGTAGAAAATTTTAGCGCAAAAATCAAATACAAAAACTTAGGATTTTGATTTTGTTCTAGATGATCGATACGCCGTATCCAATGGAAGTGGATACGGTGTATTAATCTTTTGAGCGAATACGTTGTATTGGACAGAAAGTTGGATACGCCGTATCCAATGAAAGTGGATACGCCGTATTTAGTTATCGACCAGAACAGTGTATTTAGCAAAACAATTAAATACGCAAACAATTAAACACACAAATATATAAACAAACTAAACTAACAAATATACAAAAATTTACAGAATATACAAAAATATACACTAATCTAATTAACACTACTCCTAAAGGTTAGATCTAATCTAAAAACCAAAACATAAAATAAAAATCAAGAATAATTTTTACTCCCCGGCAGCGGCGCCAAAAACTTGATGTGTCGTTGTGTGGTGTTTATTTAAGATGTTTCAAGTTTTAAATTTATATTTTGCCGACTTAACCAAAAACAACACTTTAACGGGCAATGTACCCGGTCGGTGGTAGATTGTGATTTGTTGGTAAGTTGTTGTGAAACACTTGAAGCGAGGATATAAATTCTTCAGATTTATTAATATTTTGGTATCTAATTTGTTAATTTAATCTATGACTAACATATGCTAAACCTGTTTTAGTTCTAACTCTATTCGAAACAGGTAAGAGGGGGGGGTATTCATCCTGAGAGACTGGCACAGGTTGGTCAGTGACTACAATCAATTCAAGACACGTTAACCCACGCAAGCTAATTAACAGAAGATCAAAGAGTGGTCGAGCCTTATGAAAGAAAACTGTATTAACCATTATTAATCCGATTATAACATTGTTTTGTTTATTTAGTGCAATGATTTCTTCTCTCGAGCTGGCATGTCATTCTTAAGACTTAGGCTGGACTTCTTCCTAAGACCTAGACATATTAATTCTGTCACAATTCATGCTCCGCATAAAGCCTCCTTATTTGCTGATTTATAATCTATTCTTAGGGATTAAAGCAATGATGATCTTGTTAAACCCTAGCTCATAAAGACTTTACCCACTTACTGCTTAACGACAATTTATACACTAGTAGTCCAATTGTCCAACTATCAAATGGTATTTGTCGTTATTGTTGAATGTATCTCAGGTTAAGCCAATGCGTATCTAGACAACAGATTTCAGATCGGGACAAATACTTGTGATCCTATGATCTAGATGTATTAAAGTACTATATTAAGCGCTATCCGACTATAGAGTACTTGGTCCGTATACCAGATCTGTTGAATGATAGGTCGCTACAAATGCTCGTAACAAGTATAAATTATAAACCTAATACAAGCCATTTACGATAATCAAGAATCGTGATAAACATTACCAAACATATCAAATCTTAAATAATAATGGCTTAATACACGAAGGTCTTAGCCTTTAAACGTCATAATAAATACAAGAGCATTTATTTAGCAAGGTAAAACTAACCGAGTAAAACGAGTGATCCCAAAAACTACGATTTCACATAAAGTAATAGAATTACCGTTGTCTCCTATGAATTGAATAAGTTTGTTTGACCTCTTAATGCTTTCTTTCTTCCTCTGACAATAGGATTTTGTGTTTTAGTTTGAGAAATATGATTTAGCACACTAAAAAACTATTTATGAGTCTTAGTATTTATAGGGTTGGAAGTCGGTTGATACGGCGTATCTAAGGGTTGGTACTAATCGCTATTGGGGATTTCTTGGTAGGACCCGCTTGATTTCTTCTGAATATTATATTCATTCCATATTTCAATCGACGTTTTGGTCTTTTTGGTATGCCGTATTGATCTACTTACCTTTGTGGTTTTGGTGAGTGCAGGCACGAATACGCGTATCTTCCTCTGATGGATACAGCGTCTTGGTCTTTCAGGAAAATTAGTAATTTCAAAATATCTTCATTTAAGTCAGAATCGCGCCGTCTTTTTGTAATATTCACCAACTACTCCATAATTACTGCAATTCTTAAATATGAACGATTAAGTAACAATTATTTGCAATAATTATACAAAATGGGTTAATAACATGGGATAAATAATGCTATAAAATAGACGTTATTTGATGTCATCAAATAACCCCTACTTGAATCCTACTTATCCTCAAGTAGCCTTTAGAAGTTTATAAAAATGTATCCCTAAGGATGTTTTCCGTTAAAGCATTTATTTGATCTATTACAAGTACACAACCTAACACCTCACGAAATAGGAAGATGAAAACACTCAAATCACTCAACTAATCTATGTGGTAACAAGTAACTAATTCGATTAATTGCTCGATCATGACGAGTATTCTATCATAAGCTGGGCAAGGATACACATCTCCACCACTAAAGCCAATGAGTAACAAGTTTATAAAGGTAAATATGGGTTTTTTTATGGAAAGGCGTACGGTTGATCATTCTACAATCTTTCACCAGAAGTACCACTCTAACAAGGCAGCTGAAGCACACATACATGGCCGTAACGAAGGAATAGACATGTGTGTTCAATCACATCCCCATTCGAATTTAACCAACGGTTAGGATGAAGAATGATATAGGGTAGGAACCTTCTAACTTTCATCAAAAATCATAAACCAATAAGGTATGAGACATGCTTACATGGCCGTAACGATGGAATAGACATGCATGTTCGTATAAATCCTCATTCGCGTAAAACCAGCGGCTAATCATCAGGCGAGAGGGAAGTAAATTGTTGTTAATTAAAAATCAAGAAGCAAATAGATTAAGCCTAAAGTACAAGTTGCTAGACACTTTTCCCGGCCGTTACCATGATAGAGACACGACTATTTACAACGTCTTGATCATTGATAAAAAACAACAGCCTAAGTTGGCGTTCCCGTAAGGTTAACTTCCCAATCATCCCATAACTTTTACATACTCTACAAGGCAAGTGGCGATATCTTCCACCTTGTACAATACTCTACATCGTTGATTTTAAGACGTATCAACGAATAATCGACCCTTCGTGTAATTCCTTCGGTAGATGCGAAACGATTATCTTCAAACTTTCCTTCTCTTTTTTGTCGCGATTTTTCTAAATTTTTTTTTTCATTTTTTTGTTTGCTAACTATACTTTAAATCTCGGTGTAGTTTCACCATCTTCACGATCATAATAATTTCGGATAATTCCTTCGATAGTTCTTCGTTCTTCGGATTCACCATTAATTGTGACTGTAGTAAAATCACAAGAGTTTAATATACATTCCCATTTGCAATGTGCAAATTTTCAACCGCACCAAAGATAGAAAATGACACAAGACTCGGGAAATACAAACTTTACACTTTAAGCAACTAGCAATTATTCATTAAACTTAAACTAACAGGGTAGGTTAAGGTGTAAGGGTGTAACGAAACAAATAATTGGTGTAATTCCTAAAGGATTGGCTCTACAGGTTGTTCTAGGGGAATCTTACTCTTAAAGTGAGAGTAAACAAAGGGTTTAAACGGGAGGTTAACTAACCGGTATAGTTAGTTAATAAACAACATGTAAAGGAGATTTGGGTGTAATCCTAAAATTTACCAATTTAAACAAGTTACTCTAATTAAATCTATAATACTCATCACTGTGGTCTCGAGTGATAAACCAAGACAAGTTCTAAAGTCTACTACAATACCGGCACACTCATATTTTATGGAATTTGGGTAAACATTTGGAAACAGAAAGGTTAAATCCTCACAATATCTAACAAGGGTTATTATGTGCGGGTTATGTAACATGTAATTTTCACAAAAGTATGCTTGAAATTTTTTTAAATTTGACCATAATTTAAGCATTTTAGTGTGAAAAATAGGACAAGTAAACATTCTAATTCCATCCCTCCACTTGAATTATACAACGTCCTTGTTGTATATATAAAACATTAAATACGGGAATTAAAAAGAATTAGAATGAGAAACTCCCCTGATATTTGCTCGGTAGATTCTCCATGTTGCGTTTATGAGTAAGATTTCGTGTTGAACAGTCGCCTTGAAGTTTTCAAGACTCCAACATTTTAAGATCTCCAGATTTGTAAATTCTCCACCAATATGTGTCGATATTTCTTTCACGAGGTCATATAGAAAACATAGGAAAAACATGTGCATTCCTATCTTGGTACCTACGGAAAACAATCTAAACACGGGTCAGTTTTGGTGGATACGGCGTATCATGTGCATGAATACGACGTATTGCTAGAACTGACAATAATGTTTTTAAAGTGCATAAAAAGTAATGATGGATAACGTCTAGACAATCAATACGCCGTATGGTTTGGAGCGGATACACCGTATTGATGTCTGGGAAAACAAACTCGATAAAAAATAAATAACAATTCGGGTTGTCTCCCGTGAAGCACTTTTGTTTACAGCGAAGTATTTAAGTTAGACTTTTCTTCAGCGTCTTTTCTTTCATTCAGTTCTAGTTACCATCCATCCTTCGTCCAGCATCCTAAAGATTTCCTGGTATGCTCGGCATGCATCTTCGCTTGTTCTCACCAAATCGTCGTATTCATCTTCTTTAACAGCAACATACTCTTCATCTTGTCTGAATGAATACTTAATCATCTTAAATCTTCTCATATTGCATACCGGCAGTTCATTAGTTTCACATAACTTATGTCTCTCATCATGAGTTTCATTCTTATATTCAATTTCATTGTGATCTGGGTAGGTAATCTCATAGCTTTTCCATCTTTTCCAACAATCATTGCATGATTCATCATCATTGATTGATCCTTCCATGATAGCTTTATTTCTTAATGCTTCATCTTTTAGTTCGCTATCCTCTAAAGCCTCGTACCATTCAAGGTCTTGGTAATGAAGCGAGTTTCCAATATGTTAAGCACCGGGAAAGTTTCCTCCATTGCAATAACCATCCTCTCTCCAACTACAAGTTGGCCATTCCGAACACCCAGTTTTATAGTTGAAAGGCTTGCAAGTATGTTTGACTGGTTTTGTTTCCTTCCATATTCCATTATCAAGCCATGGCTTGTCATATACCCATGGTACATTCTTGTTCCATTCGTAGATCCAATCGTCTTTATAGTCTTCATAAGTTTTAAACCCTATAATATCCTTTGTAAGTAAGTCCGGATCTACTTTGAGAAGGTAATTAAATTCATTGATGCCAAGCAGAGAGGTGTTTCGTAGTCAAAAACATCAGTTTCAATCTTTAAAATTTTGGCGGTTTCTTCCTCCTTGTCACTCCAGTAATCTTCAAGATCAGAAGATTTATCATCAGATACCTCAATTTCATCACTGCCCATTTTCCAGTAATCCCACAAAGCTCCTTTGGTGAATATATCCATTGTTTATGAACTTTGTAGCCAACCAGCCTTCGAATTTTGGATTGGCTGGGTCCTATTTTATTTTGGGAGTGTTATTTCCCTCGATGCTAGAAGGTGGGTAGTATTTTCCAAAAAAATTTGCAATTAAGTCGACCCAACAAGTGATTGATTCTTTGATTCCATCAAACCATCTCCGTGCATAAATTTAGAAGGACGCAGATTTAGAAGGGCAATACCTATGATCCTATAATTCTGTGTTGATCCCAACTTGATCTTGCAAACCTTGTTGAAGGGTTAGTTGTATTGAATAGATTCATGACAACTATGCTAGAAACTTTATTGATACTAAAGAGTATGCGGAATTCACTTTGTAATACTTAGAAGAATATCAATGTAATAGTAAACTGTAATGCAGTAGAATGAACAATGAATATAACCAAAAAGCTTCAATATTATTATGATGAATAATACGAGTACTCTGTCTAGTACTAGGGTTTACAACCTTGAAGCTATGAATGTGTCTATCGAGATGTGTTTACAACCATAACCTAGGATCTCCTTTTATACACCAAGGAGTCCTTTACAAGATAACTACAAATCATCTAAACTTCTATAAGATATCAACATATCTTCTAATTATATAGGATATACATTGAATCATTCCATACATATCACAAAACACGCTTTTATCTCCTCTTCACACGTCTTTATCTTCATGCAGTCTTCAGTCTTTATCAGCAGTATAAATCCCTTCAGCAGTGTTAAGTTTAGTACTAGCAGTACTAACTTATACCTAGCAGTACTAACATTCTTCTAGCAGTACTAACTGGTTTATACTGCCAGTTATAACTTAAGCAGTACTAACACTTTGACTTGGCAGTACTAAGTCTAATGAGTTTAATTCCCAACAATCCTCCCCTAAACTTGTGATTTACCTCCAAATCATCAAGTTTCTTGAATTAAACCTTTCTGAGAGGATTCTTCCAAACATTCTTCTAATTCTAAAGTTGAGACTTTACAAACCTGAGAAGTTCAAATGCCATTTCACTTTCTTGATCAACCTCTAGTCTTCTACTTAACATCCTTGAAAGCATTCCTTGAATAAGAGGATATTTCTTCACTATCATCATGTGAATAGTAATTCCAGTATGCATCAGCAACATATGAATTCCACATGAGTCAAAGAATCTCCAGCTTATCAAGTTGTAATCCTGTTGATTCTTCCATATTTCATCATCTTCATTAGGCTCAAATAAGATCTTCAGATCTCCCCAAAGTAACAAGTCATATCCTTCTAGACTTGTTGTATCATACCTTTCTTGTACCAGTCTGTGTAGATCCAGGACATCTTGCCTATCAAAATCATCAAGCATTTCACTAAAAATTATATAGTTTTTAGAACTTCCATCTCCTCTGATGATTTGATAATACATCATATTTTCTGTCAAAACATGTGTCTTCTAATCAACTATTAGGTATTTAGTGGCAAGAGACTCAACATCAATAGCAATATCATCCCTTAGAACTACATCCATACTATCTCTAATCTCTTTCTTCTCAGCATCATCCTCTAGTTTCTGTTTCTTGACATTGTCTTCATTAGAATCTTCTTTTGATCTCTTTTTACTAGACTTTTGTTGAAAATCAAATCCAGGTCTCTTCATCACTTCCTTTTCAATATCAGAATCCTTAGGTAAAAAAGATTGATTTTGATCTCATACTCTTTCAAATATAGGTCTAATATCTTTATATTTCATTCCCTTGAAATGACTCAACTTGTATCCTCCATGATTCTTTAAATATATACACATATTCTTCCTTACATCAGCTTTAGAGAAAGATCTGTTCTGAACTGCATGATATCTTAGAACAGCAGGATCACTCCAATCAATATCATGGGCTTGATCAGCTTCAGCTACAACTTCTTGTTCTTGTCTTACTCTATCAAATTCTTCTTGTAACTGTTTAGCTATTTTTGCATCCCTAGCAATCCTTTATCTTTCTTCTTCATTAATCTGTTCTTGCAATCTAATAGCTTCTTCATGCCAAGTCTTTCTTGATCTAATTGCTTCTTTATCTTTTTTTTTGAACATATTCATCTTCTTTCATAATAGCTTTTCCTTTATCCTTTCTCTTTTCTGCACTCCTTCTCATATACACTAAATTTTCAGCAGCAGTACTAACTTCAGGAGTCGGACTAGCAGTACTAACTGATATGTTAGCAGTACTAATTTCTGTTAGGAATTATAGATTTAATGAGACAAAAGAACAAAAGAATGAAACAAGAGGGACTGATTTGACATTATAGAATTCTACAAATGATGGAGGATTCTACAAGATATGATAAAGAAGGAAACAAGATCAAGATTAATGTTGAAGATAAGGATTAGTCAAACATTAATGTTGAAGATTAATGCTGATTTATTAGTTTCCTAATTCAAATAGAAGACTGAAGTTAATGCTGATTAGTCAAACAGAAGACTGAAGTTAATGCTAATTGACTGAAGTTAATGATGATTAGTCAACTAGAAGACTGATGTTAATGCTAATTGACAAGTTTCCTAATTCAAATATATTTCCTTTGTAAGTCTTATGGACTCTATTATATAAAGAGATTCCATGACATAGCTTTTTTTTTATTATTACGTGTGCAAGAAAATGTAGTCGACTAAATAAGTGTTTGTTCTAGGCGTATGGTCTTTGTAAACGCCTAGATGATAGTCAGTTTAACCTCAAGGTCGAATTGACCCTATTACTAGTTAGAGTAAACGTTCTATATAGATCATATAGAATTTGGGGCTTGGAGTGAAGATAATGAGATAAAACCTTGTTAATAATTACATTGTTATTATGTTAATTCAACTTATATCGTTATCTATGAACTTTGTTTTGTTAATCCTAGATTGGGATCTAAAACATCTCGAGTTATAAACGCATCTAAGAGTTTTAACAAACTCCCAATTGTATTAGAGCTTGTGGCTCTTGACATCTAAGGATTTAAAGGTTTTGCAGAAAGTTTGAAACATGGTGTTGAAGGTTGACATCAATCCGATTACTTAATGATGTATCTTTTAGATTACGGGAAGGTTGTTGGTTTCATTTGACACAGTAAGCAGGAGTAAAAAGCAGATGTATTGGAACACATTTACAGCTACAAAGAAGCAGCAGGCTGTGGATTCTGATTCATGTGGTGATGTTTATATCAGAGTTTGGTTATGATTCGTGGATTGGGGAATGGAATCTACTTTAATGTGAAATCGCTAATTTTTAGGGATTGTTTTTTAGTTCCCATATTAACTTCGTGTTTGTTGAACGTGGTTATTAATGATGCTGATGGATATGGATATGATCTTATTGGTTGATTCGTGATTTTGTAATACTTAATACTGCCAATGAGAAGTTTGTGCTGCCAAGGTAACATTAGTACTGCCAGTTGATACTTTATGCTGCCCATCTATTTATAACTGCCGGTATACAATTTACTAACCGTTCAAAGGCTTTATTTTTGGGATTTTTGCAAGAATTGTATTACGGGAGACAATTGTATACTACTTATTTGGGTTGAAAGTGGACTTTTCAACGGTACGTTGTTCTGTATTATCTCTCTTTAGCAGGAGATAACTTGTTCGTGCTTAAAAAGATGTTGCCGAAGACTTGCAAAATCTAGCAATGTGTGATTTCTCTTATGGTGCTCATGAGCACAATTTGGATCCTTAAAGGGAGTTATGTTGTAGTGATCAGTGTCTCATTGAGATGAGGATTTTGTCAAGCTGATTGAGGGGTTTATCATAATCAGTAGTATGGAGTTTGGAGTCAGTGATTAGTACAAGCACAGACACAGTTTGGGTTATGCTACTTCTACATCAAGTTTGTTATACTGAGTTTTCTCCATCAGTAATCATTACAAAAAGCCTACAGAATTTGAAGATTCAAGAGATGGTTAACATATGGTTTAAGGGGAAGCTTAATCGACAAAGTGTTTAACCATCAGGATATGTTCATGCACCACTTGAGGGGAAGGTTTTTATTTACTACTGCTAAGTCATTATTACTACTCCTAGTTTAAGTTTCATACTGTTAAGTTCATTTTATCTTATTATATGTCTTGAAGGGTAATCGTTGAGGTTATTGGCCAAGGCTGGATTAGTAGTGTGATATATGGTTTGTAGTTGTAAAGATTCAAGTTGCTTATCTTCACAAGCATCCCCTATTTGACTTATGACAAAAAGGGAAGAAGATTAACAGAGATTGCTGCTTATTATCGTGTGGAGGGCATGGCACCCGGTTTACAAAGGAAATATTAAATTAAAGGAAGTTTGTTTCATTAAGGAAGATCCTTGATCTCAACTTAAGAGGGAAAGCTTGATTTCATCAGCATTATGATGAAGTGCGTGCAAGAACATTGTTTGTATTCCCATGTCATTTTTTTTATAAACACGTGTGTTAGGAATTATAGATTTGATGAGACAAAAGAATAAAAGAATGAAACAAGAGGGACTGATTTGACATTATGGAATTCTACAAATGATGAAGGATTCTACAAGATATGCTAAAGAAGGAAACAAGATCAAGATTAATGTTGAAGATAAAGATTAGTCAAACATTAATGTTGAAGATTAATGCTGATTTATTAGTTTTCTAATTCAAACAGAAGACTGAAGTTAATGCTGATTAGTCAAATAGAAGACTGAAGTTAATGCTGATTAGTAAAACAGAAGACTGAAGTTAATGCTAATTGACAAGTTTCCTAATTCAAATATATTTCCTTTGTAAGTCTTATGGACTCTATTATATAAAGAGATCCATAGACATAGTTTTATGTGTGCACAGAAAAATGTAGTCGACTAAATAAGTGTGTGTTCTAGGCGTATGGTCTTTGTAAACGCCTAGATGATAGTTGGTTTAGCCTCAAGGTCGAATTGACCCTGTTACTAGTTAGAGTAACCGTTCTATATAGATCATATAGAATTTGGGGCTTGGAGTGAATGATAATGAAGAAAAACCTTGTTACAATTACATTGTTCTTATGTTAATTCCGCTATACATATTCTATGAACTTTGTTATTGTTAATCCTAGATGAGATCTAAACAATCTCGAGTTATAAACGATCTAAGGAGTTTTAACAAACTCCACAATTGGTATCAGAGCCTGGTGGCTCTTGATCTAGGATCTACAAGGTTTTGCAGAAAAGTTGAAAATGGTGTTGAAGGTTGCAACGATCCGGTTCTTAATGATTCCGTTTTTCAGAATACACGAAGTTTGTTGGCTTTCATTTGACACAGTAAGCAGGAGTAGAAGCAGCAGGTATTAACACGATTGAAGCACAAAGAAGCAGCAGGATGTGATTCTGATTCATGGTGGTGATGATTATATCAACAGTTTGGATTATGATTCGTGGATTGGGGAATGGAATCTACTTTAATGTGAAATCGCTAATTTTTAGGGATTGT
>BQNB010036051.1:0-43060 GCA_026074375.1 Tanacetum coccineum | reverse complement strand
ACTTCAATAACTTCTTCAAAACTTCAAGAAAAACTACCAAACTTTGCAAGCAACTCTAGGATGATGTTAAGATGATAAAAATGAGAAGAAAAAATTTGTAAGATGATGGTGGTGGTGATGATAATTTTGGCAGCCCAAGGAGAAGAGAGGAGGAAGAGATTTGAATTTTTTTGAAACTAGGTGAAAGGAAATGTTGCATGTATGGAGAAATGAAACAAATGATGGTTTATAGAAAATGAGAAAAAGGTTGTGTGTGGTGTTGGTGAAACCGGCCTAGGCCTAGAAATAGGGTGTTTTTATATATATTTTTTTATTTTTAGTTTATAAGTATTTAATTTAAAGTATAGTGTAAGTTAAATTAAATAAAAAGTAAGGTTTAAGGTAAAACGCGAGTTTTAAGCAAGAAATTTACGTAAACGCGAAACACAACGGAAAATGACAATGGTGTAATTTATAATCATCGGGGAGTATTATGAGAATCTTAAACCACTTAAGGCACGAAGACGGAATAGATTCCCAATTACGGCTCACTTAAAGCTAAGAACGGGAAATTCTTACCAAATCGGGTAAACGTAAAATTAATGACTTTGCTTAAAATAAAAATAGAAGTAAAGTTCGGAATAAATAGTGACCTTAAATACAGAATGTTACATAGTGTTAGTTAGTTAGTACTGGTAGTACATCTGTTAGTACTGGTAGTAGAGTTTGTATTGTTAGTAGTAAGTTAGTACTGCTAGCATATATAGATAGTATTGCTTAAGTGATATGCATGAGATATATTAGGAATAGATATGCATGATCACTTAACGCGTTTTGTAAGCCCATTAGGGTTTCCTTGGTGTATAAAAGGAACTCTACGACACTAGTTAATACAAGTTTCACAAATATTTATAGTTAGTATTTTATAATCTAGCAGATTAATAGTAATCAAAGTTCTATTTTATTCATTGTTCTTCTTAGCAGTATAAGTTAGTTTCCGCTTAACTTATATTGTTCATAGTCATTGTTTCTCTTGTAGTTAGTTTGGATCTATCATGATTGACTACCACCCTTAACAGGCTAGAAAGATCTATTCAGACTGGGATCAACAAGTGGTATCAGAGCTTGTTGAGAAACTTTGAGTAAGAAGAATCAAAACAGATATGTTATAAACCTTTACCTTTCAGATCTATTCAATGGCAGGAGAAGATGAATTTCATGATGATAATCCACTACCACCACCACCACCAGTTCCACCAACACAAACAAGCCCTCTCACACCTCTGTCAACTATTAAACTCCCTATTCTAAAGAAAGGTGAGTACGACATATGGGCCATGAGAATGGAACATTACTTGGGGCATACAGACTATTTTATATGGGAAGTAATACAAAATGGAAATGGTTTGGCTCCCAGTTTTTTTTTTTAACAAGGTCTCAACAGATATAAATGGACAAATAAGGGTTTTGCCTCTTAAAACTGCTAAAGAGATTTTGGCTAGAGAAAGAGAAAGAAAAGCAAGGACTACCTTGCTCATGTCTATACCAGAAGACCATTTAGCAAAATTTCACAAAATGACTGATGCTAAAGAGATGTGGGAAGCTATCAAATCCAGATTTGGTGGCAATGATGAATCTAAGAAGATGTAGAAATACATTCTCAAGCAACAATTTGAAAGCTTTTCTGTTTTCCAATCCAGAGGATTGCAACAAAGGTTATGGACAATTTCAGAGTCTTCTAAGTCAACTTGAGATTCATGGTGCAGGTGTCTCCACTGAAGATGTCAATCAAAAGTTTCTTAGGTCTTTACCTGCTTCCTGGTCCCAAGTATCCTTGATAATGAGGACCAAGCCAGGAGTAGATACTCTTAGTTTTGATGATCTCTATAACAATCTTAGAGTCTTTGAGTCTGATGTTAAAGGCTCTACTACATCATCTTCCAGCACACAGAATGTGGCATTTGTTTCTTCTGAAAGCACTAGCAGTACAAATGATGTTAGTACTACTTATGGTGTTTATACTTCCTCTGGCCATAACTCACAAAGGGAAGGCTCTTCATCATACACTGATGAACTCATGTACTCTTTCTTTGCTAATCAATCAAGTGGTCCACAATTGGATCATGAGGATCTTGAATAGGTTGATGAGTTTGATCTAGAAGAGATGGATTGGAAATGGCAAGTGGCTATGATTTTCATGAGAATGAAGAAGTTTTACAAAAAGACAGGGAGAAAGCTGTAGTTTGATGCCAAGGAACCAGTTGGCTTTGACAAGACCAAAGTTGAGTGCTTCAATTACCATAACACAGGGCACTTTGCTAGAGAGTGCAGATCAAAAGGAAATTAAGAAAACAGAAGGAGAGATGCCGGGAACACGAGATATAAAGCAAAAGACAATGGGAGGAGACCTGGAAAACAAGAGGAACCTAAAGCTTTAGTAACTCTTGATGGGGATGGTGTTGATGTCACACCCCCAAACGGGGCCTGGACGGAATACGTGTCCGAGGGCGTGGCGTCATAACAATCTGATCACAAAGCAATAAAGAACGACCACTAATCATGGACGTTTGAAAAAGTTTACTCGTTGCATAAGATAAAATAGATTTAAGTTTTACAACCCATAATCATTAAGTTAAAAGTAGCGGAAAAAGCATAACAAAGGTTTTTATTAAGGACAACGAGTAAATAGTAGATATGTCTTGAAAATTGGCGAAGTCCACATGAGCACCATAGACTCCACTTAGATCAAGAAGCCAATCCAAGCTAAGCACCTGAGAAAACTGTTATAACGTCAACATTTAATGTTGGTGAATTCATAGGTGTAAGTTAATACCAGTGTGGACAAAAGATTTTCAAAACGCTATAGGAATATATAACAGATACAACATCACAAAAAAAGTATTTACTGTTTTCGCTAAGCTCATGACCTGAAGCTAATAATCAACTGGGCATGCTACATCTGTCATAGTTATTCTGCCCATTACCGGTGTCCCAAACCAAAGGACCCTATATTGCAATGACATGACATATATCGTTTGTTTTCGTTAAGTGAACCAAAGCGGATTGGGAGAAATTCGTCTCAATCAGTTTTTGGATACTAATTTATCACTCGTCCGCTCCCTCAACCGGTCCCCGGTCAAGGGAAGAAACTAAAGTCCTGATAATTTGGGCGAGTGAGTAGGTAGGTTTGTAAGTAACTTAGGCAAACCATAAACATGTAAAAACTCGCGATAAAGAACTTGTAGTTCCAATTTAAAAGCAAACAAATGTATCTCACCCCATAGTATATAGCGTTTGTAAATCTAGTAAAATGTAGGGGTATGAATCACCTTAGCAAGGATAAGCGATAACCTCAACAATTGACTCGAAGATATAAGGAGGTATAGCCTGGACCTAGAGTTAAATAGGGGTATGGACTCTTGCATTCGCCAAAGAAAACAGTAAAGCATTCATGTTCAATCATTTAAAAAGATCCAAGTTGTTTGCGTTTTTTAGAAATAAAAGACTTTGAAACTTTTCTACGTCTTAGTTAAATCCCGACACTTGTGAAAAATTACTATTTTTAGAAACTTTCCTTTTTAGGAAACTTTTTAGTTTTAAAACGTTAATAGCGTCCCCTATTTTCTTAAGTTTCCATATTTTACAAATCGCCTAAACAATTCTAAACCGCCTACTCCTTATGTTTAAATCGCCTAAAATGTCCGTTTCGCACTATTTTTAATAATCCTACATTTTATTAAGTCCGACATCTCAATTAACCTTTCATGACTTTTCTAGTTGTTTTAACTAATTACCTAGCATTTCTATATGTTTCGCTCGTATTTAAAACATCCAAAATCGTCCGAAAGTGCCCGAAACCCTCTTTTAAAATTCCCAACAGCCCACTTTCTTTAGTGTTTTCCTTAAAAACCTATTTTTCCGATTTGTGGTAAAAATGTCTCTCATTATTGACTTTTAGGCTAAGCGATCGCCAACGTTATAGTAAAATCTCATTTCGGACAACTTTCGTGTTTTACACTTTGGCCGATTCGGACCCGAAGGGCTCCGAATCGCCCGTTTTAGCTGCTGATCTGGTCTTGCATTTTTCCAATTTCGCCGAAAATGTTTCAAGTTTCATTTGGTCATAACTTGGCCGTTTTAAGTCCGAATTTAAAGTGTGATATATGAAAAATTATCTATTCGAAACGAGCTCTTCGAAAACTACTTTTACAACTAATGAAAACATTTTTAAGTCGCTCAAACCCTCAAAACAAAATCGGGACAGCAAGCAGCAAGAATATTTTGCCGAAAAGTGACCAAAATCAACCCCAAAACGCAATAATATTTAGTGCCTAGTCTAGTTAAACCTTCATTTACAAACAATCCACCACAAAACTAACCTTAAATCATCCTAATATCTATTGTTGCAACTCTCATCCACTCTCAATCTCACCAAGAACATATTTTAAAACATAACATAAGCTTTTGCCATAAACTTTCAACATATTTTTAAGATGAACAAAAATAATTTGTAGTTTCTTTTGTAAAAACATCACAAACACATGGATCTTTAATAATAACAATAGATCTAACACAAGAATCATAACATCATCAAAATAATGCAAGATGGGTCAAGAAATACTCACAAGAAAGCAAGCAAAAGATGAGCACACAAGATCTTGCAAAAACCCACTTATAAAACTTGAAACCCTAGTTTTATGGTTCTTGAAAACTCTTGAAAAATAACCAAACAACACTTGGATCTACCTTAGATATAACTAGGAATGTGTTTAGAATACTTGGATCTTGGAGAAAATCAAAAGATATGGATGTGTTTGTGTGTGTTACTTGTGCCGTGAGATGGGGAGCAAGGGAAAGAGAGTTTTGTGTTTTTGTTGAGGCTATGAGTGAATGTAAATGACCTAATCTTGAGAAAGTGTGGTATTTATAGTCCATGAGTTAGGGTTAAGGGGGTTCAAGTAATGTGTAAGTGACCAACACACACCAAGAGTGTGTGTGTTGATGGTTCGGCAAAGGCAAGGCCACAAGAACCAAATGGTGCAATTTTTCTAGTCAAGGTTCAAGTGATTTAGACATGGTTCAAAGTTTACTAATCAAATGTGTAAGAATGGTGTAAGCATTGTGTAAGCAACATGTGAAGTGTAAGACTAGAGAAGGGTGCATGAGGGTGACTTACTCATGTGTCACTTTCATGCACATGCATGTAGTTTTCAAAATAAGATGCCTTGGATTTAATTTTGAGTTCAAGTATAATTGTTGATGTTGTTTAGGCGCCATATTTGGCTAGGGAAAATAATGTGAACGAAATTTTTAGGCTTATGGCATAATATTATCGATGACTTGAGTTTACCCGAAAAGATTTTGAGTTTCCGGGGTTCCGTTTGGTCAAAAACGCGAAAAACGCAATTTAAAGGATAAAACCTAAAAATTAATATCGGAAGTGATTAAAAATCACGAAACACTCAGGAAAGTTTATATAACACATATAATGCTTAAAATAATTTATAACCGATGCCGGAACGCGTGGTAAATGATACGGGGGGAGGCGGCGCAAGGGAAGGGAGGACAGAGGAGAACGGGTAGTCTGGGGGGGGGAGTGGAGAGTGCGGAAAAGAAGAAGCGACAAAGGCGAGCTCAGAAAATATAGTATAACACGATATAGATGCGAGTAGAAGAGTAAGGTGATAAAGACGGCGAGTGGGTCGTGCGGTGGAGGACGGCTTGGGCGCGGTGGTGGGTAGTCGGTTGGGTGTGGCCGGAGCGAGGGAGTAGGGATGGGGTGGTGGGTGAGGGTACTGTTGCGGGCTCTGTATGGCTGGTGCGCGTAGTGTCGTGCACGGGTGGGTGGAGGAGGTATGTCAGTTGTACAGGTGTTGGATTGTATTCGGGCTGTGGGGGGGGGGGGGGGGGGGGGGGGGGTCGGGGGTGGGGGGGGGGGGGAGGAATTGGGGTGAGGCGATCGGCGTTAAGGGCACTTGAGACACATGGTGAAG
This sequence comes from Tanacetum coccineum, assembly GCA_026074375.1. Lineage (NCBI taxonomy): Eukaryota > Viridiplantae > Streptophyta > Magnoliopsida > Asterales > Asteraceae > Tanacetum > Tanacetum coccineum. The sequence goes on along the minus strand of BQNB010036051.1, from coordinate 37,088 downwards.
GCAGAGATGGGATGGCGTTGTCTTACGAGTGTGTAGGGGGTGAGGGTTTTAGCGCTGCGAGGGTCAGTGAGTGATGGGAGGTGGGACAACTAGACTCACGTCCGGGGTGGGTTATGAGATGTCTGTGGAGATGGGGATGTCTTACGGTCGGGGTTTTGTAAGTTGTGGGTTGTTGAGGGAGCTGGTTTGGTTGTTGGGTACTTTTGGGATTGCATCTTTGAAGAAGATCAGTTGGGTTGGAGAAATAGTGTCAAGATGCTTATCCCCCTTACTTAGAGAGTACTCAGGTTCTTCAGTTGGTAAGTCGTGTGTGATTGCATTAATCGGAGATATTTGAGGTGTTTTATTCAAAGGAATAGTGCTCTCCTTGTGAATAACTTTAAAATTTTGCAAAGATTCTGTAATACGAGTTCTACGTTTAGTCGCCTGCTCTACGATATTCTTAACTTCCTACTTTTCCTTATCAAAACGTTGAGAATTCAAATAAATCAAGAGAAGTTTAGAATTAAGAGCACTTTCATTTAAATCATCGACATTATTATGTATACAATAAATCTCTTTTTGTCGATAATCTTCAAGCAAATATAGCATCGTATCTTTTATATTTTGCTTTTGCTCTTCACAAACTTTTGTGCCAAACATTTCTTCAATAAGTTGACGAAAGACGGGTTTCGGTGAAAATTCTTCCTTTTCTTGAGCTGCCTGCTTTTGTTCACGTAATTCTTACTCTCTTTGAGCTACAAGTAAAGCCTCTTACTCACGTTGTTGATTAATTCTTTTCATAAAATCTTCCATCATTGTATAAAGTTCGTTATTAAGTTGATTCAGATTATTGGTGTAATGCTGCGGGGGTCCAATTTGATCAAAACCGAAAGAATTATAATAATTGAAATTTTGGTTCATCGGTTGACACTAAAACTTTTCATGAAGAACCCTGCAATTTTCACAAGGAAATTGTTATGGTTGACTCGGAAAATAATGTAGAGGTTGGTTAAATCCAAAGTCTTGATTGTAACAGGGACCCTGATCAAAGACGGGTGTGTTCCCTGTTTGACAATCGAAGCCCGGATGAGAGTTCTCTCCACAAAATTCACACGAGTATGTCTCGTATTGGTATTGTGGAGGTTGGTTGAAGAAGTTCGGTGTTTCATTATAAGAATAAGAATTTGGGTCATAGATAAACTCATTTCCGGATCCTACACTGCTACAGCTCGGACATTTTCCACCATTAAACGGACCTCTACAATATGAAAAACCAAATTAGTTATACAAAGACATGTCAAAGAATTAAACGGATAAGAGGATAAAGAAGATAAGAATTAAACGAATAAGAGGATAAAGAAGAATATTTTTAGCTTTTAAAAAAAATATATATATATGAGAAAAGAAATTAAAATAAGAAAGAAAAAAAATATTTTTGGTAACCGAAAATCAAACGTGCACGGTAGCTCTCTAAAAATACGTACAAGAAAGTGGAGGAGTTGGTAAGCGCAAGGCGCTATTTAAAACAAACCTTCTCCTTTTGGGTGATGTTGATCAAACCCGCCTTAAACTTTCCTTATAATACGTAATCTAAAGGTGAGCCATAACAATGATTAACAAATGGTTATTTTTTTAAAATTAAAATATAAGAAAATAGAAGTGTAAAATATTTTTGTATTTTTTTATATTTAAAAATATTCACAAACGGAAAATAACTTCACGAGGAAGGTTCTTCAAAACACTAATCTTCGAACAAAACGTAAAATTCGTTACACACTTCCCCGGCAGCGGCGCCAAAAATTTGATCCGTCTCCGAATACGCTATACGTAAACATATATAGTATAAGGATAGGACAATTATAGTATAGTAAGTATTTTCCGTCGGATTTAAGAAATAAACTTTTAACCAAAGTTGTCTCAAAAACCTCCCGGGTCGTTTTCCCTCGACGAAGCGTGAATTAAAAATCGGTTTTTAAGATATTTGATTTGGGTTTTCTGAATCCTACTAGATATAAATGACAAGTAGATAAATGCACGAAAACAACTAAACAAAAAAATGAAAATTAAACACGTAAGCATTAAAACGTAAACAGGAATTAAAGAAACGCGACAATTAAAACCTAAATTAAACCTAAAAATGATTTTCTAAACTTTTTCTAATCCTAATTGACTATTTAAAAAGAAAAGGCTAAGGAAATTTTAAACAGAGGGTGATTAAAGCTAAAATTAAAAAAAACGAGAACGGGAACGAAATCTCGTTCTTTAAAAACTGAAATTACAAAATATTAACCCTACGAAAGTAAATTTCAAACCTAAGCCTAGAATATGATAAAAGAAAATTTTATAAAAAAGAATTTTATTTTTTTGATTATTTTTCTATTTTTTTATGATTTTTTAAAGTTTTAAATAAAAATAAATGATTAAAAATACTAAACGTTGAATTAAAAATCAAAGAAAATTACTAAAAGTAGCTTATGATAAACAGAATGCAGGAAAAATATAAAATCCTAAAGAGCTAAACTAAATAAGCCGAGAAAAATCTAATAAGCACTCGAAGTGCTTTTTATAACTAAAACTCAAAAAGGTGGTAAAAGAATTAAAAATGCACCTTAGGACATAAAAGTCCCAAGGGCGCAGTTACCCTAGCTATATAGGAATAAGCTGGCAATAAGCTAAAAAAGCTGAAAAGGAAAAAAAGGAAACAAAGGTTAAAAGATTAACCAACGCACCCTAAGACAGAAAAGTCCCAAGGGCGTAGTTGGTTAAGTGTGTGGTGATTGAGTGTTAAAAAAAGTGATGCTAGGATTGATGTCGGGGGTTCGATCTTGCTCACCCAACGACTTCCTTGGTTTCCCTTTTTATATTTTTTTGCAACATCCTAAAAACAAAGTTTATATACTGCTGAAAACTAATCATTTAATCAAAAGCTAATATATTTTTTAACTCTCTAAATAGCTAGAAAATCAAGAACTAAAAAACTAACAGATTCTACTAAAACATCTTATTAGAACTTTATGAAAACTAAGCAACTAAGAAGGCTAAAATAAAGCTAAGACAAGCAAAAAAGCAACTCTAAACTAACCCTAAAACCTAGATAAGCTAAAATTGTAAAAGAAATGAGCAAATAATACAAGCACATGAATAGTTAAAGTAAGCTCTCAGTAATAATCTTAAATTAGTACTAGCTCAGCTTTTAAATTTTAATCTATGCTTTCCACTAATGACTAAGTAAGCTAAGGACAATAATAAAATAATCTAAAACTAACTTTAATAAACTAATCTAAACTGAGATAAAAAGCACAAAGAAGCAAGCTAATAAAGAGAAAATTCCATAAAAGCACTTAAACAAAACTGTTAACCCAAACAGTCCTTTAAGGTAACTTTGAGCTTATTTTTAAGCAAATAAATGGAACATTATGGAAATATGACTTGTTCTAGCTTAGACTATGACCTAAAAGCTATCTAAAACTACTTTTGAAAACTATTTTGAAACTCAAATGATTAATGAAAAAGCTAGTTTAAAAAGCTGAAAATTCATTTTACTTTACTTTTAGTTTTTTGAATAAAAAGACAAAGTGCTACTTTAAGACTTGAAAACAGATAAGCAAATAAATTTTTAAGAACAAAAAAATAAGCCCAAAAAAAACTAAAAAGTCCCTAAAATCAACTATGTTCAGCAAAAAATCAAAACCTAAAAACTACTTTTACCCTTTGAAAATTAAGCTTAAAATGGTTGTTTTGTTGTTTTGTTGCTGATGCAGTTTGCACATGTAATGACCAATTCTTAAATCCAACAAGTGCAGGCTAAGAATCTTATTCCTAACATCTAAAATCATATAACTAAGAGTGAACAAAGCAATGATAGTAACTAAAACAGATTTGAGCCTAAGTTGAATATGAAACTGATTAATTCTAGCAAAATCAAACTAGCAACTCTCAATCCTAAAGAAAACTGAATTAAGCCTATCTAAGCATTTAAATCCTACTCTTATAAACCTAAATATGAGATTTAAAGTGAAATTCAAGGACCAAATGGCCTCAAGCAGTACTAACTTGAGTTAGTACTGCTTGACCCAAACACCCCCTTAAATCCTTAAAAGTCATTTTAAGTTTATAAAAATGAGATTTAATGCATAAACAAGTAATACCAGATATTAATAAGCTAATAATAAACTTAATTAACTAATTTAAACTACTGAATAAGCAGAAATCATAAACCTTAAGCTAATGCTACTATTTCTTTTATATTTTCACTGTTTTATAACTAATAAGTGCAAACTAAAATTTTAAACTACCAATCAAGCATTATAAGCACATAACAACTATAATAAGCACTATTAAACTAAACTAAGCAATAATAAGCAGTAATAAGCTAAAATTTAAAATTAAGCTATAAAAAGGAGTTTGAGAACTTACAATCGCCTTTGCTCTAAACAAGGCTTATCAAATGCTCTTGTCAGCTATCAACAAGCTATAGCTTATCATAGATAAGCTAGTAAAGTCCTGGAAACCCATCCATGTCTGGTTTCCCTTCCAAGAATAAGCTGAGGTAATTTGGGAGTGAATTTGATTAACATTAAGCTCATTTTAGCTTTATGAAAAACTTGATTGAGTTAGACAAGTATTAAAAAAAGCTTATATGAGGAAATAAGAGCTTAATTTGATTACTTTAAACTTGATTGAACCAAAATGCATTTATATAAAAACAGAATTTAAAAGGCGGAATTGAAAGGAATTGAAATTTTATTAATAAAACTCGGAATTACATGACTTGAAAAGGAAATTACAATTTTGAAAACATAATAAGCTGGAAAAATAAGCAATAAGCTATACTAAGCTACTCCTACTCCTACTCCTAAGCTAGATATCCCTTGTGAGTGAAGGTGGCCTCCTATTTATAGCAGGAGAAAGAAGATTCTAGGTCCAAGAGACGCTCCTCAGCTTTTGATCTCAACCTTTAATCCATAACCACCTTTTCAACATTAGAACGCTCAATTGTGACTGTGATTGGAATGTGAGCCTTTTAGTCGGATTGCCAAGCCTGGCAATCCCAACTTCTTTGGAGTGGTGTGCTTCTTTTGTCATTGATTTTCAGTTTATTTTTCCATCTTCGTGGTTTCATTTTGAGCCCCGCGTGTTATTCCCTTGATATAACTTGGCCAATCAAAAGCTGTTGATGACGTTTTTGATGCTGACATGGGCACTTAGTACTCAAATCTTAATTTCCACGCGGGACGAGTGAAGGGATTAGGATTTACCTGTTTAATTTTAACACAGGTTAAAACTTGGGGACGAAAGGTGTACAGTAACACCCATTCGCGCCCTTTTTACTTATAACATTTGTTTGACGAGTTTTGACTTTTGGGCTCGGGGTTTAATTAAAGAAATGGCCACGGTGTAAACAATATGTCTTAGGGGTTTGGGTTAAAGTAAGGGTTTATAGTTAAGGGACTTAATGACCATTAGTCCTTAAGTGATAAAGGACTACCGGTGTTATTGTTTTCGGACTTTTTGTGCAAATGGATTTAACAATAAGGGCTCATTTGGGATTATCAATGGTTTGTCATTTTGTGGGTTGACCAAGTGGTGACCCAATATGACATTTGTTGCCTTGGGCTAGAAAACATCCTACTTCCTCAAAGGCTCTTTTGTACTCTATCCGTTCCCCTTGTTCGTAGTTTGTCCCGGATTTTGAACCGTTTTCCCTTTGTGATTTTGGGCAATATCCGTAACCTACACATCACAAATGACAAAACAAGCAATAAACAATAGCATAATTTGGCATAATTTGGGTCTTTTAGGGCCATTTTTGGTATAAGAAGGATATATGATTTCTCACATATCATGTACAAGTCTACACTTCTTCTACACAATCCTATAACCCACTCTTCCTAATCACTTGTTTACCTCTCTTACTCAACAAGTGATCTCCTCCTTCACACACCTTAAACATCTTCTTCCTAAACAATCCCATAATCACATATGCCCACTTTTTTTACCTTATTGGCAATGTGATTATTAACCTAAATCAATCCTTTAATTCATCCTTGTCTCTACTTTATCCTTCTCCTCTTCATCTTCCCAAATGCCCCACCTCATATAAAGCCTTCACCAAATAATCCCTTAATATGCCAACTCGCATTCCCTTACACAATGTACTATCCTTGTACTTAGTGTACCGCTTGTTCCTTACATTCCCAACCAAGGATCCTCCATATCTTATCAAAACATTCTCCACTACATATTCATTATTCACCTTGTTCTCCACAACATTCAAATTTCACACACATACACTTCTTCATCCTCACCCTTGATCAATCCACTTTATCAATCCAAGTTACCTCATTCTTTTCTCCACCCTTGGATTGTTTTTAAACAAATACAACAAACACACTTTCACTTCTACCCTTGATCAAGCCACCTCATCAATCCAATATGCCTCATTCTCTTCTCAACCATTGGATTGAACTCTTATCTCAAACAAACACACTTCCTCTTACAAACATACACTTTTCACTCACACAACAAACACAACTCTCTTATCACCTTTGATCTTGCCATATCATTGATGACATCAAATAATGTTTATTTTATAGCATCATTTATCCCATGTTATTAACCCATTTTGTATAGTTATTGCAAAGAATTGTTACTTAATCGTTTATATTTGAGAATTGCAGTAATTATGGAGTAATTGGTGAAAGTTAGCAAAAGGCGCGCATTATGGAGCTTAAATGAGGATATTTTGAAGATTACTATTCTGAAGACCAATACGCCGTATCCATCAAGGAAGATACGGCGTATCCGTGCCTGCACTCACCAAAGACCACAAAGGAATAAAGATCAATACGCCGTATCCAGAGGACTCAATACACCGTATTCAAGATATGAAATCAATATAATATTCTGGAAGATATCAAGCGTGGTCCCTGCTCTCTAGAAATCCCCAATACCGACCCCTATCTACGACTCATGGATACGTCGTATCCAACCGACTTATCCAAGACCTTATAAAGTAGAAACATCAAAAACGAGTTTTAAGTGTGTTAAATCATTATTCCTCGATACCCATAAACTCTACAAAAGTAGGCGATTTTCAGAGGATAAAACTGACAGAATGAGGTCGAACTAACGTATTCAATTCCATAGGATGACATCGTGTAATTCCATATACTTTAGAAATCGTGTCGTTTATGTATCAATTCGTTAACTCGTTTTTTTTTCACGTTAGTTTATATCCAGTGCTAAATATGACTCTTGTATTTCTTATTACGTCTGAAGGGCTAATAACCTTCGGGTATTAGCCATTATTATGGTTTGAAGGCTAATACCTTCGGGTATTAGCCATTATTATGAAGATCTGAATGTTTGGTATTTGTTTATCTCGATTTCTTGATTTATCGTTGAGTGCTTGTTTATGTTTATCAATTTATACTTGTTTACGCGCTTTTGTATGCGACCTATCATTCAACTGGATCTAGTGAAGCGGACCAAGTAGATCTAGAGTCCAGGATAGCTCTCCATATAGTGATTTATACATCTGGAATCATAGTTACACAAATATTGTCCTTCTTAGTCTATATCTAGGATACGCTTGGGGCTTAACTAGTTAACTGGATATTGCCAATGGTTTATTGATCGTGTTGACTAGTAGGTGACCTAGATAATTCAACAAGTAACGCTTTGATTCCATTAGATAGTTAGACAAGTGGACTACTAGTGTATAAATTGTCATTAAGCGGTAAATGGGTAAAGTCTCTATGAGCTAGGGTTTAACAAGATCACCATTGCTTTAATCCCTAAGATAGATTATAATTAGCAAATAAGGATGCTTTATGCGGATGCTTTAATTGTGACAGAATTAATGTGTCTAGGTCTTAGGATGATGTAACGCCTAAGTCTTAAGAATGATATGCCACCTCGAGAGAAGAAATCATTGCACTATATAAACAAACCAACGTTCTAATCGGATTAATAATGGTTAATACAGTTTTCTTATATAAGGTTCGACCGCTCTTTCATCTTTTGTTAATTAGCTTGTGTGGGTAAAAGTGACTTGAATTGATTATAGACACCAACCAAACCGTGCCAGTCTCTCAGGCTGAAAACCCCATTTCCCGTTAGAATTAGGATTTAGACTGACATAGGTTTAACATAGGTTTAGAATAGAATAGAATTAACATAGTTTAGATAACCAAGATATTAATTAAATTGATAGATTTAACCTCGCTTCAAGTGTTCGACACCCTACTTACCACGAAACTACTACCGATCGGGTACACTGCCCGTTAAAGTGTTGTTTTTGGTTTAGTCGGTAAAATATAAATTTAAAACTTGAATCAGTAAAATATACCATACAACAACAGCACATCAAGTTTTTGGCGCCGTTGCCGAGGAGTGAAATTTAATCTTGATTTTTATTTGATATTTTTGTTTTTAACATTAGATTAGATCTAACCCTTAGGATTAGTGTTTTAGTTTAGTTTAGATTAATTTGCATATTTACGTGTTTGTTTTGTGTGTTTGATTTCTGCATTGTATATTTTGCATATTGTGTTTGTGTGTTTCTGCATTATTACAGTTCACTGTAATTTTTCTGAGTCGAATACTCAATACGGCGTATTCACTTTATTGGATACGGCATATAAATTTTTTTCAAACCAATACAGCGTATTCAACTCCATCATCAATACGGCGTATTCAGTTTACTGAATACGACATATTAAGCTATTTGACAGTTTTTCTTTCCTAGCGAATTTATTACATGTTAAAATGGACAACCCCAACATTACCATAGAGGAGTATATCAGGCTTGATGAAGAAAAAGCTCGTAGGCGTGGTAAGGTATATAACTGGGAAACTGATAAGTATGGAGAAGTCATGGTTGAACCAATTCTATCTGATAACTTGGAAAAGGCTCCAACTGAATCAAATCTTTCTATCACCAGTAACGACTAAAAATGAACAGCATAGGAATTTTTGGGTGGAAATGTGAAAGAAAAAATATATTCATGGAACGTACAATGAAGACGTGGTGGATCACATTGTTAAGGTACTTAAAATGGTTGATTTGATTTACGTTCCTAGTGTGGATTCCCATCAACTGCGAATGAAAGTATTTCCTCTCTCATTGCCGATGTTGTAGAAGAATGGTCAGAGATTAAGATTTAGAAGCTAGAGTAAGATAGAGTTAGAGATTGGAAGAGTTTAGTAGAGAGATTAGGAGAGATTAGTGAGGAAATCACCACTCGGGAAGAACTTTTTGAAAAAATCTTCTGTAGATTCTATCCTGAATCATGCGATGGAGAAGATGAAATGTTGGACGAAGGAGAAAACTGGGGGATTGATCCACTTGAATTCTTATCAAACATAAACAAATCATTCAAATACCATAAGAAAGTGGATGGAAGGACTCAAAAGGTGATATTTCACGCTTGGATGAATGGAAATTGGAATAAGAGATATGTGGATAACAGCATTTCGAGCAATAATGAATTAAAGGAATCTAAATATAAAAACCCGCCCAACACTGCTTGATTCATTCTTCAAGGCATCAATGAAGAAGTGATATTGTATAACTAGTCAGCAAAGCGCCAAACAGAGCAATACGTCCAATTCTATCAAGAGGCTACCTAACAAAAAAGAAGGTTGTTAAAACAGAAAAGTTTGAAGCCATTCAATACTCGCTTGGACCAAATGAAGAATATTTTGCTACAAGAAGTTACGAATATGATATTTAGGAAAGAAACGAAGATAATATATCTAAAACGAATGAGCAATATAACAAGATCCCACCATTACTGAAGATAAGTGTGAACACGGAAGAATGGCTCACATGCGGGCACATTAGCGTGCATGAGATAGAATAAAGAGGAAGGTGAAGAAAAGTCTAACTTAAAGACTTCACTGTAAACAAAAGTGCTTCCCGAGAGACAACCCGAATTGTTATTTAATTTTATCGAGTCTGTCTTCCCCAGACATCAATACAACGTATTGATTGTCAGGACGTTATCAGTCCTTATTTTATTGCATTTTAAAAACATTATTGTCAAATTTTGAATACAGCGTATTTACTAAGCTGATATGCCGTATCCACCAGTCTGACCCGTAATTAGTTTGTTTAGTTTAGTTTAAATTAACCATAGGTACCAAGATAGGAATGCACTTGTTCTTACTATATTTTATACAGGACCTCGAGAAAGAAATATCGACAAAGTTGGTGGAATGCATATTTTCTGGAAATCTATGTGTGTGTTGTTCGTGCTAGGATTTAGACGCTTTTTCAGCACACAATCTTGCTCATAAACGCAACTTGGAGAATTTACCGAGCAAATATCAGGGGAGTTTCTCATTCTAATTCTTTTTAAATTTCCGTATTTAATGTTTTATATATATAACGAGGACATTGTATAATTCAAGTAGGGGGATGGAATTAGAATGTTTACTTTTTCTAATTTTTACACTAAAATGCTTAAGTGAAATTACATGTTACATAACCCGCACACAACAACCCTTGTTAGATTTATGAGGATTTAACCTTTTCGTTTCTAAATGTTTACCCAAATTCCACAAAAATATGAGTGTGCCGGTGATGTTGTAGACTTAGAATTGTTTGGTATATCACTCTGAGACCGCCATATAAGTTAATATGGATTTAGATGGCCGTAACTTGTTTAAATTGGTAAATTTTAGGATTACACCCAAATCACCTTTACATGTTGCTTATTAACTAACTACACCGGTTAGTTAACCTCCCGTTTAAACCCTTTCCACTCTCATCTTTAGAGTGATGATCTACTAGAACAACCCGTAGAGCCAATCCTTTAGGAATTTACACCAACTATACTAATACTTGTTTTGTTTCCCCCTTACTCCTTAACATACCCTGTTAGATTAAGTTTAATTTACAGTTGCTAGTTGCTTAAAGTGTAAGTTTATTTTCCTGATTCTTGTTGTCATTTTCTATCTTTGGTGCGGTTGGAAATTTGCACATTGCAAATGGGAATGTATATTAGTAGTCAAAGCTCATGTGATTTTACTACCATCACAATTATTGGTGAATCCGATGACAAAGTTTCCTATCGATGTAAGGTGCACACCGGATTTTGATTATCGGGATCGTGAAAAAAACTACACCAAGATTTAAAGTATAGTTAGCAAAAAAAATCAAAAAAAATCAAAAAAAATGAGAAAAAAATACAAAAGGAGAAAGAAAGTCTGAAGATAATCGTTTCGCAACTACCGAAGGAATTACACGAAGGATCGATTATTCGTTGATACGCCTAAAAAATCAATGATGTAGAGTATTGTACAAAGTGGAAGATATCGCCACTTGCCTTGTAGAGTATGTAAAGTTATGGGAAGATTGGGAAGTTGACTGTTACGGGAACGCCAACTTAGGTTGTTGTTTTTGATCGATGATCAAAACGTTGTAAATAGTCGTGTCTTTATCATGTAGCGGTCGGGAAATAAGTGTATAGCAACTTGTATCTTAAGTCTTAATCTACCTGTTTCTTGATTTTTATTTAACAATAATTTCCTTCCCTTTCACCTGATGATTAGCCGCTGGTTTTACGCGAATGAGGATTCATACGAACATGCATGTCTATTCCGTCGTTACGGCCATGTATGCATGTCTTGTACCTCGTTAGTTTACGACTTTTGGTGAAAGTTAGAAGGTTCCTACCCTATATCATTCTTCATCCTAACCGTTGGTTAAATTCAAATGGGGATGTGATCGAACACACATGTCTATCCTGGCATTTCGGGTGTGTATGTGTGCTTCAGCTGCCTTGTTGGAGTGGTACTTCTGGTGAAAGATTGTAGAATGATCAAACTGTACGCCTTTCCATACAAAAACCCATATTTACCTTTATAAACTTGTTACTCCTTAGCTTTAGTGGTGGAGATGTGTATCCTTGCCAAGCTTATGATAGAATACTCGTCACGACCGAGCAATTGAGCGAATTAGTTACATGTTACCACATAGATTAGTTGAGTGATTTGAGTGTTTTCATCTTCCTATTTCGTGAGGTGTTTGGTTGTGTACTTGTAATAGATCAAATAAGTGCTTTAACGGAAAATATCCTTAGGGATACATTTTTATAAACTTCTAAAGGCTACTTGAGGACAAGTAGGATTCAAGTGGGGGGATATTTGATGACATCAAATAACGTCTATTTTATAGCATCATTTATCCCATGTTATTAACCCATTTTGTATAGTTATTGCAAAGAATTGTTACTTAATCGTTTATATTTGAGAATTGCAGTAATTATGGAGTAATTGGTGAAAGTTAGCAAAAGGCGCGCATTCTGGAGCTTAAATGAAGATATTTTGAAGATTACTATTCTGAAGACCAATACGCCGTATCCATCAAGGAAGATACGGCGTATCCGTGCCTGCACTCACCAAAGACCACAGAGGAATAAAGATCAATACGCCGTATCCAGAGGACTCAATACGCCGTATTCAAGATATGGAATCAATATAATATTCTGGAAGATATCAAGCGTGGTCCCTACTCCAAGAAATCCCCAATACGCCATATCCAACTCTTGGATACGCCGTATCCAACCGACTTCCAGACCTTATAAATAGAAAACTCAAAAACAAGTTTTAAGTGTGCTAAATCATATTCTCGATACCTAAACCACAAAAGTCGATTTTCAAAGGAGAAAAAGAGCAGAAGAGGTCGAGCAACGTATTCAATTCCATAGGAGACAACGTGTAATTCCATATACTTTAGTAATCGTTTAGTTTTTGGTATCATTCATTAACTCGGTTAGTTTACCTTGGCTAAATAATTGCTCTTGTATTTATTATGACGTTTGAAGGCTAATACCTTCGGGTATTAGCCATTATTATGAAGATCTGAATGTTTGGTATTTGTTTATCTTGATTTCTTGATTTATCGTTGAGTGCTTGTTTATGTTTATCAATTTATACTTGTTTACGCGCTTTTGTTTGCGACCTATCATTCAACTGGATCTATTGAAGCGGGCCAAGTAGATCTAGAGTCCGGGATAGCTCTCAGTATAGTAATCTATACATCTAGAATCATAGTTACACAAATATTGTCCTTCTAAGTCTGTGTCTAGGATACGCTTCGGGCTTAACTAGTTAATTGGATATTGGCAATGGTTTATTGATCGTGTTGACTAGCAAGTAACCTAGATAATTCAACAAGTAACAGTCTGATTCCATTGGATAGTTAGACAAGTGGACTACAAGTGTATAAATTGCCATTAAGGGGTAAGTGGGTAAAGTCTCTAGAAGCTAGGGTTTAACAAGATCACCATTGCTTTAATCCCTAATATAGATTATAACCAGCAAATAAGGATGTTTTATGCGGATGCTTTAATTATGACAGAATTATTGTGTCTAGGTCTTAGGATGATGTAACGCCTAAGTCTTAAGAATGATATGCCACCTCAAGAGAAGAAATCATTGCACTAAATAAACAAACCAACGTTCTAATCAGATATAATGGTTAATATAGTTTTCGTTGGTAATGTTCGACCGCTCTTTCTTCTTTTGTTATTAGCATGCGTTGGTAAATGTTGCCTTGACTTGATTATAGCACCAACAAACGTGCCAGTCTCTCAGGCTGAAAACCCCTTTTTCCTGTTAGAATTATGATTTAGACTGACATAGGTTTAACATAGGTTTAGAATAGAATAGAATTAACATAGTTTAGATAACCAAGATATTAATTAAATTGATAGATTTAACCTCGCTTCAAGTGTTCGACACCCTACTTAACACAAAACTACTACCGATCGAGTACACTGCCCGTTAAAGTGTTGTTTTTGGTTTAGTCGACAAAATATAAATTTAAAACTTGAATCAGTAAAATATACCATACAACGACAGCACATCAATCATCTATCTAACCTATCTCTTCTCTTCACATCCTCACCATCCATTTCAAACTAAGATCAAGAGGCTACATTCTATCACATCATTCCAACTAATTGACAACTCATTATCTCTTATCCAACATGTGGCTATTTCAATTTGAAATTCAAATTTCAAATTCTTCCCCCTTTCTCTCCGTGCAAAGAATATTGCCATGCCCCTAAAATATGTCGCAGCATAATAGGTAGCCAGGGGCGTGACGTCATAACATCACAAGCACAAAGTATAAGAGAACAACCACTATATGGACATTTTAGAAATAATACCTCGTTGCTAAAAATCAAAATAGATAAAGTTTTACAATAATCCAAAACATTCAAAGTCATTGTGGAAGCTTAAAATAAGTCTTAAATGCACAACGGGTATTTAAAGTAGATAATATATGAAAACGATGCCACATGCATGAAGACTTCACATAGCACATCAAATAGTCCCAACGAGTTAAACACATAAGAAAACATGCTTAAAATGTCAACAATAATTTTAGTGAGTTCATAGGTTTAGTAAAGCATTAAGTATGGACCACAAGATTTATAATGAAACACCCCTTAAATGACACTTGAAATTTTTTTCAAAAATACTCACATTTAGACTTTACAAACAAACTATAAAATATTTGAAACATACATCAAAACCATTAACATACACAAGCTCATTAACATTTATAAGAAAAATATATGATAACCCAGAAATGAAAACTCAAAGCATGAAAGAGATATAAACATTCTGTGAACAAAGGTCAATACGTCGTATTCATTAACTTGAATATGCCGTATTGAGTCCAAAAATGGATACTCCGTATTCAAAATATGAATACTCCGCATTGGATCCAGAATTGGATACATCGTATTGAATAATTTGAATACTCTATATTAGGTCCAAGAACTGAATACGCCGTATTGGGACCTCAAATACAGAACTCTGCAGAATCTGTAGAAGTCTGCAGAAAACCCAAAACCATGAAACCAACTTTCTGTAACAGACCCAAAACAACTAAAATACCGCATTTAACCAATTTACCTTTGACCACCTAATTTGCCAATATAATTCTTTGACTTTTACTAGTCAACGGGTCAAAATGCCCTTAATCCAAACACCCTTTAAAACATATTCACTCCATTTTCAACATTCACTTAACAAATTCAAGAATAAACATTAGTCATATAAACCATAATGTTTTGACTCCAAATTGAGAATGACCGAAGATTAAACACGAGAAATATACCAAAACAAGAAATCGACACTTGGGGCTTCAACTTTGACGACTCCTTGATCTCAAAGATGGTCTTCTACTTATCAACTCCAAAATGCTATTTTAATCCCATCAAGCTAACTCTTCTCCTTACCCTTGTCTACTCCACTCGAACCTACAAAACATTTATAAACTTATCCGTAAGCAAAATGCTTAGTAAGTATATGACATAAACTACATTCATCAAGTTATAACTAGTGATTAAACTACCTATAACACATCAAGGAGTACATTCCTAACATTAAAACATACATTTTTTTCAAGCATATAATTATGCTAATATTATACATTTACTAGCATTGGATCCAAGTTACTTAACATTCATAACTCCTTGAAACATTACATCATGTTACATCATAATTCAATAAAATTTACATTATGATATCATTAACAAGTTTAGTCAATATACTTACCTTGATTATGCCTCTAATTTTCTACTTGAAACTCAAAGCTTGTTCCTCCTTTGCTTCCAATAGGGGAATTATCCCTAATAACAACTAATTAGTGTTTAGGATCATGAATTAATAACCTTTATACCTAAAATTCATTACATAAACCCTAATTTTCAGATTGAATAATTACTTACTTGATGAGGGGAATGAAATTAGGGACTCATATTAGCTTGATTATCCTTTCCTTGTTGATCAATTTCTCCAATTTAAGTAAACCCTAAGTTTTTCCCTCTTTTTCTTCTTGGTTGGTGTCGACATAGAAAACACACCCACACACAGACTGATTCTTCTAGAAATGTCTAAATAATTTTAGTTTTGTTATTTAATTAGATAATTTTGCCTAATTGGCAAAATTAGCAAAATTAGCCCTTCAAGTTTCATTCTTCTTAACTTTAGCACTTATCTTTAAATAACTTTACACTTATTTATTTCTAACTTATAACTTTACCATTTTCTTATAAAATACATTCTAAATAATTAAATATTATTATTTATATAATAAAATAATACCTCATCAGGCTACGGGTGTTACAATTCACCCCCCTTAAACATGGTTTCGTCCCTGAAATCTACTCTTGGAATAAGTGAGGATACCTACTCCTCATATTCTCTTCCAGTTCCCACCTAATGCTTGTGCCTTTACGATACTTCCATTGTACTTTCACCAACAGGATTACTTTGTTGCGAAGTTGCCTTGATTTCCTTCCTAGAATTGTCATCAGTTCTTCTCGAGAGGTTAACTCCTGATTAATCTCTATATCATCCAAAGTGATCACACTTGACTCGTCCGCTAAGCACCTTCTTAAATAAGACACATGAAAGGTATTGTGAATAGCTCTCATTTCTTCAGGTAACTCTAAAACATAAGCTACTTCTCCAACTCGCTTCAAAATCTTAAACGGTCCTATAAACCTCAGGCTAAGTTTTCCCTTGTTCTTGAACTGAAACATGCCTTTCCATGGTGATACTTTTAACATAACGAAGTCTCCTACATTAAATTCGATTGACCTCCTTCTATTATCGGCATAGCTTTTCCATCTATCTTGTGCCTCCTTCAATCTTTCACGAATGGTTTTTATTTTCTCGGTTGTTTCTAAAACCACATCCGTGCTTGCCAATTCTCTACTTCCCACTTCTTCCCAGCATATCGGCGTTCGATATCTCCTACCGAAAACATTTCATACTGTGGCATTTTAATACTTGTGTGGTAACTATTATTGTAAGTAACCAATTGCCTCCAAAATCAATTACACATGCTCGCAACATGTCTTCCAACGTTTGAATCGTTCGTTCACTTTGACCGTCTATTTTAGGATGAAAAGCCATACTCATATGCAACTTTGTACCTAGCTCTTGAAAATCTTGCCCAAAATTAGATATAAAGCGTCCATCTCTATCGGAAACAATAGAAACGGGTACTCCATGACGTACGACGATTTCGTTGACATAGATTTTTGCTAACTTATGAACGGGCATATTTTCTCGGATTGGGATGAAATGAGCACTCTTCGTCAAACGATCTACTATGACCCAAATTGCATCCTGATTCTTTGTCATTCTTGGTAGCTTAGTCACAAAATCCATCGTAATCTTCTCCCACTTCCAAACCGAAATCTCTAACGGTTGAATTTTACCATACGGCTTTTGATGCTCGGCCTTGACTTTTAAACATGCCAAGCACTTCTCAACACACTTTATGCAAAACCCTATTCATACCCGGCCACCAATAATTCTTCTTCAAGTCGAGATACATTTTCGTAGCTCCCGGCTAAATAGAATACTTTGACTTGTACGCTTATTCCAAAAGTAACTCTTTGACATTGCTTCGGAAAGGAATGTAGATTCTCCCGTGTCGAGTCTTAATCCCTCGACTATCATCTTCAAGATGAGGAATGTACGATGCAATACGCTTGCTTTTCCAATTCTCTTCTTTTAATGCTTCCACTTGAGCCGCCTTTATTCTATCGACAAGATCAGAAGTAACGATCATTCGTAGCGAGTGAATTCTTGTAACTTTTTTTCTTTCTTTTCGACTCAACGCATCCGCCACCACTTTTGCCTTACTAGGATGGTAACAGATTTCACAATCATAATCCTTAAGTAAGTCTAACCACCTTTGTTGTCTCATGTTCGGATCTTTCTTTTCTAAGAAATATTGAAGACTCCTATGATCGGTGTAAATTATGAATTTCACACCATAAAGATAATGACTCTAAATCTTCAAAGCAAAGACCACTGCCACGAATTCAAGATCATGACTCGGATAATTCTCTTCATGCTTTTTCAATTGTCTCGTGGCATAAGCGATAACCTTGCCCCGTTGCATAAGAACACATCCGAGACCAGAATAAGACGCATCGCTATAAACGACCATATCTTTGGTTCCTTCCGGTAAAACAAGAATCGAAGCCTTTCATAACTTCTTTCGCAAGATGACAAAAGCTTTTTCTTGCTCTTCACCCCACATAAAAGGAGTATTCTTCTTAGTGAGTTTAGTCAACGAGGATGCAATCTTGGAAAAATCTTGAATGAATCTTCGATAATAACCCGCGAGACCTAGAAAACTTCAAATTTCTCCAACACTCTTTGGAGCTTGCCAATTCATCACCGCTTCAATCTTAGCCGGATCAACCTTAAGACCTTCAGAATTTATAACATGTCCGAGAAATTAAACTTCTGGTAACCAAAATTTACATTTTGAGAATTTGGCATACAATCTTTCTTTTCGTAGAGTTTCTAATACTTCTCGCAATCGAACTGATTCGATAATTTAGTCTATATAAAAATATATATATTCTAAATACCAAATAGTAATAATATAGAGAGTATCCCGTTAGATATGACAATTACTTTAGGAAAAGTAATATTTTTATCTCTCGGATGTCGTATCCCGACGAGAGATGAATTTGAAATCCACGAAGGTATCTTGTTTGATGCTTGAATATCAAATATTTTCGTTTTTGGTTTTAAAACTAATTTTAATCACTAAAAATTACTAATAATAAAACTACCAAATTTAAAGCTTAATGATCTAAAAGATATTTAAGAGACGATAGTGCTTGCCAAGTGACGTGAAAAGTCCATCAAGTGTGAATTAAGGTTTTACTTAACGAATTAATTTCTTTAGAAAAGATAATTATCTCACAACGTTGGTTTATATTGACAAAAATCTCTTAAAAAGATACTAATTACTAGATGTGTAGTTTGACTATTTTTCCGGATTTTGCCCTTTAAAACATTCAAACTACAAATCTAAATAACCGAAGATTATTAATCAACTAAACCTTTTTTAAATCCACACTTAATTTCCAAATCAGAATATCACTTAACAAGCACTAATTAAACTACTCACTGGCAACAATCATTCTAATAAGCATCAACATATTATAAAACTACAAATTATGCTATTTTATACTATTGATTAAAAAGAAGGAAGAAGATTAGAACCCGAATGATGAAACCGATTCAAATAATACACCACCTGCTTTTATAAACTTAATTAAACTTTTAAAGTTTAAAACTTTATTAGTTTTAATTTCACTAATTAATCAATAAATTTTTGAGCTTTATTAATTAATAAGCTAGGTAAAAACTTAAAAAGCTTGGAACTTTAATAGTGAAACTAGTTTATAAGAACCATAAGCTCCTCGCCAAAGAGGTTGAACAAGTTTTCATCAACAATAAGACAATAAGAGTTAAACAATACAATAAGCTATGAATAATATAAGATAATAAGCTTAACTACAAATTATAGATCTAATTCCACTCGAAACCAAGGTGTTCAAACTTATAAAAGTAAACTTGAGACGAGTAATATTAAGGAATAGATCTATAAAATAAGCTACTAGATTAAACTACTAAAAGGATTAAAATAAAACTAAAAAAATAACCTTAAAAGCTAATAAGCTATTTGATCTAAAGGAGGACTAAGACTTATAAATAAGCTGGGTGTACACAAACACTCGTCGCCTCCTTATTAAGTGTCAAATAAGCTCAAAAAGCAAATAAGCTTATAAAATAAGCAACCAAAAATTAAAAGAATGAAAAATAAGTAAATAAATAAAAATGAGTTATTTAAAAACTTTTAAGCTAAATAATAAGCTCTCGAAAATAGGAGTGCTCAAGACTTAATAACTAAGCCGAGTAGAAGACTCATGACACCCTTTTAGCATTCGAATCAAGCTTAATCAAACAATAAGCACTTTGGAAAAAGAAAAGAAAAGAGAAAAAGAGATGAAATAATCAAAAGCTTATTTAGATATATAAGCTTAGATTCAATCAAATAGGCTAAAGGATAACTTATTTGAAATAGATATAAGCTACGAGAAAAAATAAGCTCAAAAGAGCTTATTGAATAAGCTAAAGAAAAGAAAGAGAAAGAAATAAGCAAGGACAATAAGTAATTAACCAACCTCAAACATCTTTATTAATAAGCTCAAAATCTTGATTACAATAAGCTAAAATAAGCTTGAAAAAGCTTTTACAATAAGCAAACTAATAAGCTAAAAAGACATAAAAATAAGCTACACTAAATCTACACTACTCCTACACTACTTGAAAATAAAACTAAATCCTAACACCTTCTTTGCTGCGTCTGATGCTTCCATTATATAGCCCAACCCATGTGGGGGCATTTTCGTCATTTCAAGCCTTTGTCCAATCATATTGCTAGATCTAGGGGCATATTCGTAATTTCGTGTGCTATGCATCTTCTAGGTAATTTCCTCCACCAACTTAATTGCCAATGATTGCATGGAATTGCGTACCTCGTACGTCAACTGGATCCTCTAATCACAGCTCGCCACGTGTGCTTCTGGATCATTCCTCGTACTGACCCGTCTGCTATGAACCCTGCCACATTCTGAACCTCGTATGAACAGTATCTCGGACCTGCCAACTGACATTCCAATCATTAGATGGCTACGTGTCACCTCCTGAGTGGTGCCACGTGGCCTGCCAGCCGTCACCGGAGCCACTACCGGACCACCGGTTAACGGTGGTCAACAGCGGCGGTCAACGACGGTCAACGGTGGCGAACCACCGCTGACCACCGCCGAAACAGTGGTCGGGTCGGGTCAACAACCAGGTCAGGTCGGGTCAAGGCTACCACGTGGCATGCCACGTCAACTGCCACGTCAGCATGTAGGTCCATGTCAGCCCACGTGGCAGTGCCACATCTGCTGAATGGGTTCCACATGCCTACGTGGCAGACACGTCAGCTGCTGACATGGCGAAGGGGATAAACCCTCATGCTAGAATCGAACCCAGGACCTTGATGTTATAGACTTAGGGCCAACCACGGGTCAACAGCCGGGTCAGGTCGGGTCAAGGCTGCCACGTGGCATGCCACATCAACTGCCACGTCAGCATGTAGGTCCATGTCAGCCCACGTGGCAGTGCCACATCAGCTGAATGGATCCCACATGCCTGTGTGGCAGCCACGTCAGCTGCTGACGTGGCAGAGGGGATAAACCCTCATGCTAGAATCGAACCCAGGACGTTGATGTTATAGACTTAGGTCCAACTAAGAAACCACTTGCACTAGGCAATGGTTTCATAATCTATGTGTAATGTTATTTACTTAACACCTTTTAGGCCTAGGTCAGATTTATAAGTATTAAAGGGTTCAAAATGGCGAAAAAGGTCCAAAATAAAAAGGTTTAAGATAGAAAAGCCGGTACCGTTGGACTCGTAATTTCGTGCTCTTTCCAATGGTGTGATCGTGGAATGAATTCGTTTGAACCTCGATAAACGTAAAAACGTCGTCGAAAGTCACCCGAAAATTACCGTTT
Organism: Tanacetum coccineum; assembly: GCA_026074375.1. NCBI lineage: Eukaryota > Viridiplantae > Streptophyta > Magnoliopsida > Asterales > Asteraceae > Tanacetum > Tanacetum coccineum. The sequence continues at coordinate 15,690 of BQNB010036051.1, read as the reverse complement.
TTGCTTTGTTTTTAATCCTTTGTACCTGTAAGGCATAAAAAACACAATACAAACATATTTGCAACATGTTTATCCCTATTTTAGTGTTTTAGTCCATTTATTAGCATTTTCCGGGGTACAAATGATGTGTGTTTTAACACACATCATGAACTTCGTGCTCTTTCTTGCTTTTGGAATAGACGAGAAAATTATGACAACCGAGACTTAAACAGGTTAGTCAAACCGTTAAAGTTGACTAAAGTATTATTATGTGTTATAATTGTGTGCTTATGTGGTCTTATATGAGTATTTGATATCAATCCGTGATGCGTGTTCATCTATTAGTGATTGAGTTGTGATTTTGGTAGCTGTTTCATTTCGTTCACATTTTATGACATTGGAGATGATAGCATGATTTTATGCGTTATCGTGTAATTTGGTGTGATTGTTATATGAGCGTAAAGAGTATATAATTTATTATTAGGATTGAGTTAAGTCCAGTATTTAAGTTACTTAAAGGTTTTTTTCTAAATTAGGAAAGTAATTTATAAAATGAAATTTATAAATAGTAAGTTTAAAACTAGTTTTTATTTAAAGGTTTGCAAAATTAATAAAGGGTTTTTTATAAAAATAAGAAAATAAGGGGGTAAATATGTATTTAATAATAATTAAAAAAAATAAAGGGGTGTTTATTCGGCCGGTTATACAAAAAGAAAAAAAAGAAACAAAATTAGAGTGCAACAAGGATTCTAGATAGTATAAATACAAAACCAAGGAAAACCCTAAAACACTTCTCTCTCCCTCTTTGTTTGTTAGGCTGAATCCCTCAAGAAGAAAAAAAAATATTTTTTTAATCAAGAACCAAGGTGGTGATTCAAGTGGTAACGAGTAAAGGTCTAGGTATGATCTTAATTAAGTTTTTGTTTAATCATTTTCCAATTAGTAACTTTAATTGATGGATAAATTAGGGTTTATAATTTTTCTGTAATTTAATGATAGAAAACTATATGGGAGTGTTCGGGATTAGATTTAGAGCATGTGGGTGTAAGCAGTTTAGGTTAGATCGCGTTAAATTGGAAGTTAGGGTTTGACAGAATTTTGGGTAGTGTTGATTGAATGATATCTCAATGATAAAAATGGGTTTTGGGTTGAATCTTATGCCTAAATTGAAGTTCAGAGAGTCTAGTTTCCAAAAATTCTGGCTCCGAAAGGTTTTGACGTTAGGAAGTTAGTCAAATAATTTTTTCAAGAAAAGTTGTCAAAACAGTAAATTCGAGTTAGATTTGGGTCTGATTTCGAGGAGTAAAACCCCTACTTAAAAGTTGAGTCAAGGTTTGGGAAAAATCAGAGATCATATTTTATGTCTATTAACTCCTGCTCAAAGCACAAGTCCGAATTCATTGTCTAAGTATTTTAAAAAAAATCAAACTTTTTGGTGTGCGTTCAGATCTGAATTTGAGTACTTTATGATGTTGAATTTTTATAAAATTATTATTTTTTCTAAAAAATCAAAGTAGTTCCTAACCCATTGGAAATGTAGGGAATGAAAAGGGGAAAAGTCAATTTGATGATTTAGTATTTCATTTGTGGTCATAAAGTTACTACAAAATTCTCCTAAAAATCTAGAAAACAAGAATAAATGATTAAAGGTATTTAAAGTATAAGTGAGATATGGGAAGTATGGTAAAGGGTTTATAATCATAATATAAACTTAGTAGTCCATCAATTGATTGTTACATCATCTTGGGCATTTAGCCTAATCGCGTGTAACATGGGTTTTATTTGTGTTTAGTTGATTGCAAGGATATTGTGAAGTAGATGTGCATCAGGTGAGTTTTATAGTCCCATTTTTATGTTTTTCTTGGGATGGAAATGATGCAAAATATGTTTTGAAATGTTTTATCGCTATGATTATGTGTTTTAAATATGCTTTTGGGCATTACATGGCTATTATATGACTATGTGATACATGTGTTATTTGGGATCGGATTGATCGCCTACTCATTGAGATTTGATATTGATTGGGATCGTATAAGAACGGCCTACTCATTGGGAACTATGTTACACCTACCCAATGTGATATGTTGTGTGATACATTCATGGTAAGCTTGGTTGCTTATAGTGCCAGCTATTCTAAGCCCGAATGCGAAATTAAGTTTATAGATATGTTGATTTGATTTTGGTTGCATGCTGGCATAAGTTCATGATAGTTCATTATTGTCCTTCTTTGTTTTGATAATCACAGTAAAAGCGAGTATTATTGCGTGTCTAAAACCTTTGACTCTCACCAACATTATTGTTGACGTTTTAAGTATCATTTTCAGGTGAGTAACATGAGAAAAGTAAAGTTAGGAAGATTGGCTAGTAAGACCGTAGGTTTGCATGCGGAGTTTCCCTAGTTTTCATTTCGTATTTGTTTTGAATTGATTATATGATTGTTTTAGGTTTTGGATTATTCCATTATATCTTTGTATTGGAGTGACTCTTTTACCTCAATACAAGACTCCTTTTCTTGTGTTTGGTATTGTCATGACACTTTGTGTCCATATTAACTTTGTCTAATGCATTGTAGTTTCTCTATTGTTGACACCATTGTGTTGTGATGATACCCATGACATTACGCCTTATGTTTTCGCCTTAGCGGGGTGTGACAGATTGGTATCAGAGCCAATGGTTATAGAGAAGTAGGTTGTTGAACCTAGACTATGACCTAGGAGTCCTTCATATAGCTGCATTATAGGGTTTAAGTGTTTAATTACGTAAGTATTATATTTTCTCGCTTATCCGAAAGTTTTAAATTATTCTATTTTGTTTATTATTATCTAATATAATATATACTAATACCTTATTATTATTTTATTTATGTCTCCCCTACCCGTAAGAAATTCCGTTGGGGAATCGTTGTCCCAACTGGACTTAAGCGCTATACGGATCCAGCGACACGACTTAAAATGAAACGGACGAACCGCAAATGCCGAATACCCATTGACTTGTATCCGTGCCGAGTTGAGGAAAAGTTAATTATGAGAGAAGTGGAAGGAAAATGGATCATGAAGAAGAAAATGAGAATGATTTCAAAGGATGACACAGTCTCTGAATTCCCTGGATACACATCATCTAAAGAAGAAGAGGATGAAGAAGAGGAGGAAGAAGAAGAAGATGATGAAGACAAGGTTGAAGAAGAGGATGAATAAGAGGAAAAGGAAGAGTCAGAAAAGTAGAGATCAAAGGAGGCGTCAGAAATGGGATCAAACTTCGAGCCTCCACGTTATGCAGCAATTGACAATGAAGTAGAGTCAGATCTCGAGTCCACAACAAGGAGTGAACCCAAGTGTAAGGAGATGGGAAATACTTATGAGAGTGGCGGTCGAACCAAACCAAATTCATTTTAGCTATTCCGCCTATATGTTACCTGACTATCCATCTTGTTTCATGTTTTGAAAAATTTTAGTTCGTTTTTCTTTATGGTTGGAGCCATGTTTAGGAATGTTTATTTTTGACTTTTAGATTTTCAAGTATTTTGATATTATGACTTAAGTATTTGTTGGATTATTTCCGCGTGTGATGAGTTGAATGAATTGAATTATGTGTTATGTGGTGTGTTAACCTTAAGAAGTGTCGTCATAGGAGGGAGTACATTTGTGAAAGGGGGCATCTATAATTATGGTGGCCAACATAATTATACATGCGCCACAACACAAGTGGACTTGCAAGTATGGTTACATGGATTGATGTTTACACGTTATATGTTAGTTATACTTGTACGCATATGGTTATGTATAGAGTATGATAAGAATATGGGATTGGAATCCTTATTGTATCGTCTAATGTATATAAATTTTATCTTTTATAGAAATGGCTCCATCCCGAAGAAGCGGTCCTAGCAACGATGAGAACCCCGACATTGCTGCTATCATCGCGCAACAATTGCAAAACATCATTCCTCAAATCGTCACCTAAGTCACTAATAATGTGAACAATGCAAATGCTAATGGTGGAAATGGAGGGAATGATATAAACAATGGATGTTCTTATAAGATATTCTTGGCTTGTAATCCCCGAGACTATGATGGGAAGGGTGGTGCGGTAGCACTTACTAGATGGATTGAGAAAATGGAGTCTGTGATAGAAAATAGTGGATGTGCGGAAAATCAAAAGGTGAAGTATGCTGCAAGTTCATTCATAAATAAGGCCTTGACTTGGTGGAACACCCAGGTTCAGGCAAGGGGTCGTGAGGCTGCTATAGGTATGTCATGGGTTGATTTCAAGGCGTTGCTTGTGGAAGAGTTTTGTTCAAGTAACAAAATGGAGAAGTTGGAGAGTGAATTATGGAATCATACTATGGTTGGGGCTAATCATGCAGGGTATACTAATTGGTTCCATGAGTTGGCCAAACTAGTTCCACACTTGGTAACTCCTGAATCGAAGCGCATTGGGAGGTATATAAACGGATTGCCACCTCAAATTCGTAGAATGCTCCGAGCAACTCAACCAACCACGATACATAGTGCTATTCTTAAGGCTGGGATACTTACTGATGAGGCGGTCCGTTGTGGTACATTGACAAGGAATAGCGACAAAAGAAAGGAAGTGGAAGAAACGAGTAAACAAGGAGGTTCATGGAAATATAATAAGAAGGCAAAAGTGGAAAAAGGATTTGTGGCGACAGCCCCTCCTAGAAATGAAAATCACAGGCTTATTCAATTTCATTAATGACATTTCACATTTATGCACTTAACCAATCCCATGCTTACCCTAGGTGTATAATCTCTACGATTCCAATTATACATATGTATTATATTTTTATCACTACGGTGGCCAAGCGTAGTCATAAAGATACTCTACACATGTATTTTCGAAAGTCGCATAAACTATACACATACCACCTTGTCCCAAGTTGAATCGAGCACCTGGGCAAGTTGGAAATCAATTGGTTTTAGAGAGTAGCAGAAATAACATAAACAATGGAAACCAAGTTAGAGGAAGAGCTTACAACGTGAATGTGAATGCAATGGAGGCGGTCTAGGATCCTAACGTAGTAACGGGTACGTTCTCTCTAAATGATCACTTTGTTACCATATTATTTGATTCTGGAGCCGATTTTAGTTTCATATCTACTAAATTTGCGCCCCTACTTAATGTGAAACCTAGTATTGTGAATCCTGGTTATGTGATAGAAGTAGCTGATGGTAAGAAAGTAGAAGTACATAGAGTTATCCGTGACTGTAAACTAGAACTAGGAAGTTCTCTGTTTAGCATAAACTTAATACCTTTAGGTCATGGAAGTTTCGATGTGTTAGGATTAATAAAAAGACTCAGTCACCCCATGTATTTTCATGTTTGGCATAGCTCGTAGTTTTATTAAGTAATCGTATGATTTATGGTGTGGGCCGGGTCTTTACCCACTGTAAGCCCACACCATAGCCCGTTTTATGGGGCATTTCTGTAAGAACTATTTAAACCCTCTCTACACATGGAGAGGGTGTTGGAAGAAATCATTTTACACACACAACTTAGTGTGTTTTTCTCTAGTTCTCTCCAACCAGTTTCTCGTCTCTCGTAACGTTTCCTTCTCTAAGATCAAAGTGTGTGAAATAATAGAACCTACAATTGGCATTAGAGCTACGTGTGGATTCGTAGTTGATTCTTGTGGTTCAACAAGGTCAAATTCTTGGGTGTAATATTGAAGAAAAAAAAAAATCAAACCCGACAATTTTGTGCTTAGATGAGTGAATGTTTAGTTATTAAGCAAGACTAGGCATAAGGTAGATAATTGTGCAATAAGGAAATCAAGCTAAAAGGTCAAAAAGGGTGATTATAAGGCGATTTTTGGTGAAAAAAATCGTATTGTTCGTCGTTGCGTTTTGACTTTCTGGCAAAATTCATGTTGCGTTTTGATGTTCTTCATGTTGCGTTTTGATTTTCTTCATGTTGCGTTTTGATGTTCTTCATGTTGCGTTTTGATTTTTTGGTTTGCAGTTTGGTTCATTGCGTTTTGATTGCAGATTGCGTTTTGAAGAAATTTCATTGCGTTTTGAAGAAATTTCATTGCGTTTTGACCAAATTTCATTGCGTTTTGACCAAATTTCATTGCGTTTTGACCAAATTTCATTGCGTTTTGACCAAATTTCATTGCGTTTGGTGTCACTAGCGTTTTTGTGTCACTGCGTTTGTTAAAGAATAGCAACTGCGTTTTGACAAGAAATCTTGTGTGAAGAAAAGGGTTTCAGTAAAACAGCCATAACTTTTGATCCGTAAGTCCGTTTCAGTCCCGTGACCTCTCAAATCGAAGAAAAAAACGTGACGGATCACGCTGTAATAGCTGGTTAAGGATTTTTCAAGGCCCAAAAAGCTGTTACAATGATTAATTACATTTTTTTCGTATTTTTGGAATTTGTGTTAGACTTGTTTTTGTTCTAGCTCACGGCCCATCTGTATTTTTAGGCCCGTTTCAGCTTGGTGAGCCTATTGAAACAAACAGCTGTAACCCTAGCCAGACGATTATCTGTTTTTAGACAATTAAACCATTGGCCGCTGATTCTGATTATTCATTCACGGTTTTCTATTGATTTTGTAAAATCCCGTTAATCTTTTATCGGTTTTAATCATAGACTTGTAAAATCCCGTGAACGTTAATTGCTTATACAACCACAAACATCAATCACGATATCTACTCAAGATCTTAATTTTATTTCACACATCGAATTTTCAATGAATCTTCTAATTCTAATTCAAAGAGAGAGAGCTTCAACTGACGCAACGACTCTCAAAACAAAGGCACTCCATCTGCATGGCATGGTTTGAACAACTCGAGACACATCTTCATGATCTCTATCTTCTTAATTCGCCTTATGCTGTTGATGCATTTAAACCAGCATTTTGCTCATTCTTTGGTGACGAGCATCAGACTTTCAAATTAAAGATGTTTCATAATCTGGATCAGTTGGCTACAACCTTGAAAAGGAGAATCTTCATTGGTTAAGCAAAGACTTGTCTTCAAGCAATCAGAACACAGTATCAAAGAATTTCTATGCCATCCAAAGGGGTAAGGCACCGGATCTTCTGAATCAAGGTTGGTCAACAAGACTTCGAAGACTTAACGTCGTTGTGAACCTAGTGCGTACAGACGTGAGTTACTCGAGAACCGGATACACTGAAGCAGTCAATTCATAAAGCTGTAATTACATACGGTAGATAACAGCTACTGACAACAAGATGTTCAATCAATGCCGTATCAATCAGTTGGATGACAGTTGATAGTCTCGAAAAGTAGTGGGGTAGAGTCATGAAAACAACAATGCTACTCATTAAATCAGTAAATCAAACTCAGCTCCAACACACGAGAGTTTGGTATACTGAGAGTGACAAACAGATGGAAGCTAATTAAGCCATGGACGTTAAATCATTGAATGCTAGTCAGATTATTACAGAAAGCCAGCGGGACAAAGTCAGGATAAGCACGATAAAGCATCAGTTTAGGGACTTTATCCACATGCTGTGGATGCGAGATATCAACCATAAATGACCATGCCATTTGCTGAGGTACAATTGACTGCTCAACAAAATAGTCCCTTGCTAATGAACAACAAGCATACTGAGGCAATCTGAGACCAAATTAAGACACATATCTGCTGGAAAAAAGGGTGATAGCAATACCACCTCGGATTCAAACAAATAAGGTCATAGGGAGGAGAGATTTGAACCCAGGAAGCTGAACTATATCAAGCAAAAAGTCCATTGCTTAAGGCTTGGTTTCTCAAAACAAATGATATGTGTTGAAAAGAAGTTTATAATGAACTTTCAAACAGATTTTTTTACAACTTGATAAACATGTATTCACTTGAAATTTCAATTCAACAAAAGAAAAAGTTTTTCAAAGTAACAAACCATTTAAGTAATCAGGATTCTCCTAATTTCGTGAATTTTTTGAGTAACGAATTGAAAGCTCAGCTATCAAGCCAAAAACTCAACGATCAACAACTTGAATGAAACAAATTAAATATGTGCATGAGAAAAGTAATGAAGCCAAGGTTAAACATGACATTGATGTAATTGAAACAATTAACATCGAATTAGAACATAAAGTGGACTAAATAACCTTCAGGAAAATGAGCATTATTAAAACAGACATAACAAAGAACTTTATGATTCTATCAAAAAGACACGAATTCAGACGAAAGATCATAATGACTCACTGATTGCTCAAGTAAATAGTAAGACTGTTGAAAATGCTGATTTAAAAGCTCAGATTCAGGAAAAGGTTTTTGCGAATGTGGCATTGAAAAACGAATTAAGAAAGTTAAAAGGAAATAGCGTAGATACTAAGTTTGCCAAAGCATCAATCTTGGGGAAACCGCCTTTACAACCATCTAGAAACCATTTAGTTGTTAGACAACCGAATGCGTTTACGTCTGAACGACCTAGAATTTCAAGACCAACTGTTTGCCCTTCCCAAGTTGATGAAAAAATGATTTTTCAAAAATAAGTCACTCACATTATTTGCCAAAAGTTAGAGAATCTGTCTCAAAACCTCATCAGGTGAATGCACCTAACTACTCTAGGATTAGTCATAAAGAATGTAAGGTTCTAATGATAAGGTTCATGGCGTACGTCTAGAGGAGGCTAGGAAAATGACACAAAACAAAACCAGGATTCCTAGTCATAAGGATATGGCCTCTACTAGAGCACACTGCACTCCTAATGCTTGTACACCAAAACCTAGAAACATATATAGGAGTTCTCCTGTATCTAAGTGTAGTGGTGGAATGTCAAATGGTGAGCCTCTAGTAGATCACTCTAGGAATTCCAGTTTCTTCTTGGACTCCAAAAAATCTGTTTGTTTGATTTGTCATAAATATATCTTTAATACAAATCATGATGATTGTATAACAAAGATCCTGAATAAGGTGAATTCTCGTGCTAAAGTTCAGTCCCCCAAGATCAGAAACAACAATCCCGTTGAACCAAAGAACCACACTCATAAACCTGGGTAGGCGAAATGGTATAGGACAAAGGTTTTCTCTCAATAAGTCTTCCGCTGTGCATGAGAAACCACACACTCCTAGATCTTATCTTAGGTGGAAACCAACGGGTAGAATTTTCAAGACTGTTAGTCTTAGGTGGATACCTACTGGAAAGGTGTTCATAGATAGCACAACCAAAGTTGACAGTGAACCTCCAAATGGTTCAAATGATGATATCACTAACCCATATGAATGCAATCAAACTCTTTATGTTAGTGCAGGTACTTCTAACTCAAGTGCAGGTACATCTGTCAATCCTTTAAAGGAAAGACTCAGAGTTTGGTTACCAAAAAGACTGATATCTCATACGTCAGGAGTTCAAGGAATTCAAATCTGATGAACATGCTTCAAATGACGTTTGGACAAAACAGTTCAAGCCTCGTTCTTCATCAAATGATGTTTGGACAAAACAGTTCAAGCCTCGTTCTTCATCAAATGACGCTTGATCACAACAGTTCAAGCCTCGGTCCTCATTGTCTCATGATGTCTGTTCACATCAGTTCAGGCCTCGTTCTTCATCTTGATGACGTTTGAACAAAACGCCTTCAAAGAAAAGGAAAGTGTACGTGTCAGTGCATTTATCCTTGACAACGAAAAGAGAAATCTTTTCAAATCAATTCTACTTTCACGGTTTTTCTATTGATTTTGTAAAATCCCGACAAGTAATCTTTTTCCTTCTCGGTTTTAATCATAGAGTTGTAAAATCCCGTGGAAGTTAATTGCATTCTCGCACACCACAATACCATCATCACTTTCATAACACTCTTAAGATCCGATATCCATTCACAACTTCATCAAAATGTCAAATTCAAATACCAATTTGCAAACCAATAATCGAGATGCTCTTCATAATGCTATCATAGAAGGGGAGTTTGTTTCTATTTTTTAATACTTTAATTATATTACGTTTTTTTTTTAGCAAAGATCGTTTCCACAATGTTAGCACCGGGGGTAATTTACGTTCAGTGGGAAATCCAGAATCAAAAGATATATTGACACCAACCAACAGTGAATATCCACTTTTATCTCCAAAATCCACCCATGTACACGTATCAATGGGACCGAATGAGAAGGACAGTTCGGTTGCTGAAGGTAGTTCTTGAAACAACTACAGAAATGGTATATGGAGACTAATAAGAATGTTTCCAAGACATACGCGTATCAATGAATGTTGAAGCTGAAGTCTGTTCAGATCTTCTCATAGGGATAGATAACGATATCTATCCACAGGTTGCTGATTGTCCGATTGCATGTTGAATTGTGAAAAAGCCATTGAAGGTTAAAACAAGGTGAATTCAATAATGTTCAAGATCTTGAAACCATAATTTATATTGGGAGTTTGGGAAAATTCACATCACTGGAGGGTGGTGAATCACTTGAAATCGTATTTACTCACGGATTCTACAAGCTGATGAATGAGCTTGTCAGAAATCAGTGTCATGTTACAGCATCATAAGTGAATGTCCTTGTTCTCACTTCAACTACAAACTAGAATGGGCAAAGGTTTATGACACTTGTTAAGCAGAGCTCAAGAGTGAAGACTGTCTCCTATCACAAACTTTAGTGGACATCTAAAGCACACCTAGAATGAAAGTCAATGAGATTAAGAGCTGAAAGACTTGCACATATGCTAATCCACTTTGTCACTTGTCATCAACAACAACCAGTTTACCATCCTCAAAACCATCCTACTCAAAACACTTAATATTCCTCCACAGATCACAACAATCTAATAGAATCAAAGGAAAAGCATTGTTACCTTTCTGCTCCTAATTATGACTCCACGTCACTTGCTTCGGTTACTGAGATGATGAAATGTCAAAGGAAAAAGAGATTGACAAACTCATGGCTTTAATTTCTCTCTCGTTCAAGAAAATCTACAAACCTACCAACAACAACCTTCGAACTTCATCAAACACCAATAGAGCTAATCAAGATAATTCTCCAAGAATCAACAGAGGAACTGGGTATGATAATCAGAGGGTAGTTAATGTTGCTGGGGCTAGGGAAAATGTAGGTATCCTTGGTAGTGCAGAAGATCTGGGTTCAGTGTTATAACTGCAAGGATTATGGGCATGTATCAAGGGATAATGTCAAATAACTGGAACGAGTAAAGGACTGCAGCTTATCATAAGGAAACGATGTTATTGTGTAAAACAGAGGAAGTTGGGTTTATTTGAATGCAGAAACAAGTGAATTTGGAAAAGATGATATTTGATGATGAGTTCTGAAGAATCAGAGAATTTGGAAGCTCATTATGTTCATGACAGATTCAAGAGGTTACTCCAGATCCAGTTGATAATTCTGAACGATTGGCAATGATTTGTCATGTCTAGTGTGGTCCTGCCCTAATATAGTGCTCCAGTTGGTAGGCCCTTTAGATGCGTAAATGACATATTGGAGTTGCGACTCCAAGAGCATTGGTATATGCTATTTTCATGACTAGCGGGGATGCTAGGGCATGGCGATCGACTAGCGGGAATGCTAGGTCGTGTTACATGATTAGCGGGGATGCTAAGTCATGGGTGATTTGCATATATTCACTGTCATATTGCACTATTGTCTATTGTTTTGAGATATTGGCAAAAAATTTGGTTTAAGGTCAAACCTACGAGCTCACCAACACTATTGTTGACGTTTTCGAGTATCATTTCCAGGTGAGTCAATTAATGGTATGTAAACGATGTTAGAAGATCAAAGATGTAAACCCAAGGGGATTGGGTCAAGATGGTTGATATGTGCTAAAACATACATCATTTGTACCCCGAAAAAATGCTAATAAACGGACTAAAACACTAAAATATGGATAAATATGTTGCAAATATGTTTGTATTGTGTTTTTATGTCTTACAGGTACAAAGGATTGAAAACAAGGCAAAAACGGTAATTTTTGAGTGACTTTCAACAACGTTTTCACGTTTATCGAGGTCGAAACAAAGTCGTTAATTTTCCTCGATCACACCATTAGAAAGAGCACAAAATTACGAGTCCAACGGTACCGGCCTTTCATATCTGAACCTTTTTATTTTAAACCTTTTTCGTCCCTGTTTGAACCTTTAATACTAGTATAAATGAACTAGACCAAATAAGGGTTAAATAAATTATATTGCATTATATAATTGAAACACCGCCTAGCGCAGTTGGTTTCATTGGTTGAGTTAAAACTCATACCAAGAGGTCGTGGGTTCGAAACGCAGGAGGGTTAATCCCCTCCACGCCACGTCAGCTGCCACGTGGTACCACGTGGCGGACCCAGACCCGACCCGATCCAGACCCGGTCCAAAACCTGATCCAGACCAGTCCACGACCCGACCAGACCCGGCTGTTGACTGGCGGTTAACCACCGTTGACCGGTGGTCCCGCGGTGGTCCGCCGTCGTTGACCGTCGTTGGCCACCGTTGACTGTCACCGTTGACCACCGTTGACCGGTGGTCCGGTGGTGGCTCCGGTGACGGCTGGCAGGCCACGTGGCACCACTCAGGTGGTGACACGTGGCACAACTAATGATTGGTACGAGGTGGCAGGTACGAGGTACTGTTCATACGAGGTGGCAGGTACGAGGTGTCAGGGAATGTACGAGGTGGCGGCAGCTGGCCAATCAGAGCTTGACACATGTCCAAAACGCGTGATTCGAGGGTGTCAGGCGTGTGTCAGTCTAAGGTTGTCGTGTGGAGATCCAAGGCAATAATGAGGCTGTTGGTGGAGAGCAAAAAGACTATAATACCCTCAGATCTTGCAATATGAGTGGTGGATGACCTAAAAGGACGAAAATACCCCTCCCACTTGGAGGCTATAAAAACAGACGTTGTGCATCTCATTTGGGTGTTAGAGATTTAGGATTTAATTTCAAGTAGAGTAGTATAATTTTAGGAGTAGTATAGATTAGCTTTTTAGTCTAGCTTATTGTAAAAGCTTTTTAGCTTATTCTCAACTTATTGTAATGGTATCAAGATTTTGAGCTATTATTAAAGATGTTTTGAGTTTGGTTTTATTAAATGCTTATTAATTCTTAATGCTTATTTCTTATGCTTATTCTTCTACTATTTCTTTTCTTTTGCTTATTTCCAAATAAGCTCATGCTTATAGCTTATTTTTGGATCCCATCTCTTAAGCTTATATTCTAATAAGCTAATTCCATAGTTTATTTAGACTAGCTATTTTATATTGTTTTTTATTTAGAGCTTTTCGAGTGAGATCCTTTATTTTGTCTTAATTTTTCGATTGCTTAATTTTATTCAAGCTTATTTTTTTATAGATCTAATCCTTAATCATACCCGATCCGAGTTCACTTGATTGAACACCTTAGTTTTCGGGTTATTAGATCAAAAAACTAATTGATCATATTTTTTTTGCTTATTTTCTACATAAGTTTGTTGCTTTTTTTTATTCTAGCTTATTTTTCCTTAGATCTAAATCTTTAATATAACCGATCCAAGTTCACTTGATTGAACACCTTAGTTTCGGGTAGATTTAGATCTAAAGTTTTCATCTTTTAGCTTATTGTCTTTAGAATAAATTCTAAAATAGATTTTGCTTATCTCATCACTTTTCTCTTTCTTGTCTTACTTTTCAAAAATGCTTATTGTTTGATTTAAGCTCGATTCGAATGCTAAAAGGGTGTCATGAACTCCTACTAGACTTAATCATTAAGTCTTGAGCACCTTTAATCTTCGAATGAGCTTATTTAGATCATAAGTTTTAAACTTACTAGTTTTCTATATACTTATAAGACTAGTGCATATTTTCCGAAGGGTACTTGTAGCTATTTTGAAAGTGGCTTATTTTAATAATAAGCTTAATTCCTTCAGCTTTTCTTCGAAAAGCCATGATAGCTTTTTAGCTTATGCTAGTTTTTATTTCCAAAAAGTATTGATTTATAGATTTAATCAGTTTTATTTTTACAAAAATTAGTTTTCAATATCTTATTTTCCTAAGAAGTTTTTATCTTAATAAGCTTATTTCTTTGTCTTAACTTTCATGTCTTATTTCTTATTCTCATCATTCTAACATCTAAGGTCTTAAGCTTAAGGTCTTATAAGGTTGATAAACAGATAAAGTTATTGATCTTTATGGTTTTTATGAAAGTAATTATAGATAAAAGTGACATTTTATTTTGCTAATTAGTGAAGTAGAAGCTTTTTAAGTGATAGCATAGTTGTTTTCTTAAGTTTGTAAGATTGAATTGGTTTTATAGTCATGTGGTTTCTTCATTAATACATTCATCCATTTTCCATCCAAGTTCTCTCTAACATCACAACCCACATCTCACTATTGTTCTTGGTTTGGTCTTAAGCTTACTAGTATTCTACATAGTTTTATATATATATATATATATATATATATATATATATATAGATTTAATCTAGTTTTATTTTTACAAAAATTAGTTTTCAAAATAGCTTATTTTTCTAAAAAGTTTTCATCTTATTAGCTTATTTTGTCTTAACTTTTCATATCTTATTTCTTATTACATGCTTTTACATCTAAGGCCAGAGCTTAAGGGTCTTATAAGGTTGATAAATAGATAAAGTTTTAATCTTTATGGTTTTTATGAAAGTAATTAGTAGATAAAGTTGACAACTTTATTTGCTAATTAGTGAAGTAGAAGCTTTTTAAGTGATAAGCTTATTTGTTTATTAAGTTTGTAAGATTGGGTGGTTTTATATCATTGTGGTTTTTCAATTCGGTTCCATTTTCTATCATTTTTCAATTAATTAGTATAGCTTATCTTTAAAATATTTTGTTTTGCTTATTTTATCATTATGAGTAGCAAGTAGTTTAATTAGTGCTTGTTGAGTGATATAGTGATTTGGGAATTAAGTGTGGATTTGAAAAAGGGTTTAATTAATAAATAATATTCGATTATTTAGATTTATAGTTTGAATGTTTCAAAGGGCAAAAGCCGGAGAAATAGTCAAACTATTCATCTAGTAATTAATATCTTTTTGAGAGATTTTTGTCAAAATAAACCAACGTTGTGAGATAAATATTTTTTCTAAGGAGATTAATTTGTTATTAAACCTTAATTCACACTTGATGAACTTTTCACGTCACTTAGCAAGCATATTTGTCATTTATATCTTTTAGATCAATTTTAGTTTAATCTTGTAGTTTTAAATCTTAGAATTGATATTAGTTTAATTTTTAGCATAGAAATAGTTTAAAACCAAAACTAAAAACTTTTATGACAATCAAGCTCGATTTACAACTTGAACGTAGATTTCCATTCATCTCTCGCCGAGGAAAACGATACCCGTGTTGATTACTTATTATTCTTTCCTAAGAATAATTTGTATGATACTTTGCTTACGTATACGTATATGTATATTTTATAAATATATATATTATATATCGGAGGGTTTTATTTGATGCGTTGAAAAACGACTATATCAAAATGGCGCCGCTGCCGGGGAGAGGTGTAGCGATTTTTACGGGATTGTTTGTGTTCGAGCCTTGAAGATCCTTTCTTCGGAAAGTTTATTTTCGTTCTTATAAAAAATATAAAAATCCAAAAATATTTTTATTTTTATTATCTTTATAAAAAAAGATTTCAAAAATATTCTCCTTTATCCTCTTACTTCATTTAATTCTTATCTTTTTTATCATCTTATCCGTTTAATTCTTCGACATGTCTTCGTACAACTATTTTGGTTGCTCGTGGTGTGGAGGTCCATTTAATGGTGGAAAA
>BQNB010036050.1:5577-50417 GCA_026074375.1 Tanacetum coccineum | reverse complement strand
ATATTAGTCCATTAGTTAAATTTTTAATTAGTTTATTAAGTTTTCATTAATAATTAGGGTTAAGTTTTAATTAGTTCGATTAAACTTTTATAAAAAGAAAAAAAAATTAGGAATTTTTTATTTTTAATAATTTTCGGCAATTTTTCTTTATTTAGTGAAATTTTAGTTTGTCTACTTGCTTAATTGTCATTATTTGTTGCTTCTTAATTTCGTAGTAATAGCTTATCCAAAATATATTTGCTTCATTCAAATCAGGATCCGAACTTAAAACGTGGTTTCAATTTCACTAGTCATTGGGGATAACGACCCGGGTGATCATACTTGCCCGGTCAAACTTACGTATATTATATATATTATATTATTTTTGTGAGTCTTAACTTTTTACCTTGGTTAAAGGTGAATAGTTGGAATTTACCTAAGTAGTATTATTATTATATATTTTATAGGTAAGTAAAACTACGAATCAGTTTTTGGCGCCGCTGCCGGGGACTAGTGTCTACGATTCCTACGTTTTGTGTTTGTTGATTTGGTTTGAAGATCCTTTCACTCTCGAAAGTTTCATTCTTGTTTTAATTGCATTAATTTTCCGATAGTTTTAAGAAAAACATATCAAATCTTTGGATTTATTCAAGCATCCAAAAGTCAAACCAATAACGCAAAGTCATTTACGCTCGTTGGGAGATATAAATATATACGAAAAAAAAAAAAACCGGGAATATCCATTATACTACTTACAGGTTTACATTAATTTCTTGATATTTATCTTTATTATAATATATATAAGTATTAGATATTTATTTATTATATTTTACAAGGGTTAATAGTCACGAATCACGTACTTCCTGGTTTTCTACAATTGATTTTGATTGATATTTTGATTCTTATTATATATATATTATATATTTATCTAGTAAAGGTGTTGATTCAGAATCAATTTGGACGCCGCTGTCCCGGGGATTGTGTTGTGACAATATAGTTATGTTTTGACGTTTGTGACTTGAAGGTACCCTTCCTTGTGAAGATCTCAATTGTCGTTTGTGAATATGTTGCTTTATGTTAAAAATAAAAATACATAAAATATTTTTCAGTTTTCTTTTATTAGTTTAATTATTAGACAAAAACAAAAAAATTCAAAAATATAAAAACATTAGCCTTAATAAAATTTTGAAAAAAAATATAAAACTTTTAATTAATAAGATTAAAAAGCATCATCAATATAATGCTCTCAACTTGAGCATTATCATAATAAGTTCCCAAACAAAAGATTTAAAACTTGCCTTTGTGTCACTTGCGAGGTACGACTCACCTTTAATTGATTAACAAACTATAAGAGGGGTATAAGGAGGGTTATTTCGAGGAACTACGACTCAAAAGGAGAAGGTTTTTAATATATCTTCGCGCTTTCCTGCTCCTCTGCTCCTTTGTGCGTTTTTCTTTTAAAGAGCTACCGTGAAGCAAGTTGATTATCGGTTTAAGTTATTAGATCTCATTTTGTCCTTTAATAAAATATGTTGTTTAAAAAAAACTCAAAAAAACCAAAAATAATATTCTTTAAACTCTTTATCATTTTCTTCAATCCCTCTTAAACCATTTAATTCTCATGGAGTCTTATTTCTAATATGAGTGTGTGGGGTGTGGATAACCGACGAATAACCCTTATTATTATTCGTGCACGTGCCAATGGTGCGGTTGTCATTTTATTGATGGAATTTGTCCAAATTGTACTTATGGAGATGGAAATCCAATAGATTTTTTAACTCTGTACTCTTTTAACGATTCTTAAAATTTTTCCGACCACCCCACACACTATGAACCAATCTTGTGTGATTTTTACAGGAACGATGCTCGTTATGGTCATTATTGTACACCGCAAGTTCCAAACCCGGAACCATGCTACAATCAAAACTATGATGAGTTCCCACACACTTTACCAAGTTTTCAACAACAAAGTCTTTGTTGTGAAAATTGCGGGGGTCCTCATGCGACTTTTAAATGTCAACCGATGAATCAAAATTTTCACGATTCCAATTCTTTCGGTTTTGACCAAATTCAACCCCCGCAATTTCCCGTCATTCATCAACCTCGTCAAGAAACAAGTGTGGAAATGTTGCATGCCCGTGAAGACCTAATGGAATTAATACAAAACTTTTTAAAAAAGTTTAATCGTATTTCTTTTTAGAAAACACCGAAGGTTTTAATGCAAGCTTGGGACAAATTTCTTGAAATTAAGCATGCTCAATCCGAGGACGTGCAAGAATTGCTCAACAAACTTGTTGATGATGTGCGAAACGTAAATGAGGAGTTGGCAGAATATACCAATACTCTAAGTTGGAATTTGCCTAACTCATCTTACGATGATGACGATGACGAGGAAAGTTCAATCCCCTTGAAAGATATCATTATGTCCGGACTTCCTCCGTGTGTTGCAATCACACCCGATTCACCAAAAACGGACTCCCTCATAATGGAGGATGAGCATCTTAGCACAATTCCGGAAACAGAATCGGATGAATTTATAAAGTCTAGTGTTGAGAACCTTGTCCCTACCCCAAGTGAGTCCGAGGATGCTTCCAACGGTCAGTGTAATTTGCCCGTTTATGATGATTTTCCCAAGAGTCATCTTGTTACTTTTTCTAACCCTCTCTTCGATATCGATGATGATTATACCTCAAGTGATGATGAGTCATTTTCCAAACAGGACGTTCCAATGAAGAATTTTAAATTTTTCTCTAATCATCTTTTTGATCTTGATGAAGAAATCGTTTCTACCGAGGTGAATCTAATTCAAAATGAGGTGTTAGAAAGTATCACTTCAATTCCCCAGGGAATTGATTCATTTTATGCCAAATCCAATCTTATAGAATCTTTGCTTAATTGAAATACTTCGATTGATTTTTCTTCTAAGATTGATTCTCTTCTAGATGAGTTCGCCGGTGAACTCACTCTTCTCAAATCAATTCCACCGGGAATTGATGATGATAACCTTGATCTGGAGGGTGAAATTCATCCAGTTGAGAGGTTGCTTTATGATAACTCATCTCCTCGCCCTCCGGAAGATTCTAATTCCAATGTTTCTGATGCTATAACCGAATCTTTCTCTTCATCTCCTATCCCCGTTGAGGATAGTGACTCTCTCATGGAGAAAATTGATTTATTTCTTACTCCGGATGACTCAATGCCACCAGGCATTGAGACCGATGACTATGACTCCAAAGGGGATATCCTTTTCCTTGAATAATTGCTTAGCAATGATTCTCCTCCCCTTCCCGAAAATGAGTCATCTAACCTTGATCATTTTAATGATCCGTCATCTCCTCGTCCTCCTCCGGAACTGCCAGATGATGGAATTTACTTTGAGCCCGATACGGGAATTTTGATTGTCAAAGTGGTGGGTAACATTTTCGAACATCATGTTCTTACGCCTAGAATTTTACCCACCCAACCCACCCTTGCTTCAAATGAGGAGAAATCTCCTTATTTCTTATCTCATCGGGGCTTTAAAGCTTTCCAGCTTTTTTCTAAAAGCCCGATGATGATCTATGGAGGGGACATTCCTATCTTGGATGTTCCATTTATCCATTTCTATCCTCCTTGACAAGCTCAAGTATAGGGGATCGAGTCAGTTAAAATTTCTGGAGGTCACTTCAGAATGCTTTGGGTACTAATTTGGATATGAGTACTGCGTACCATCCACAAACAGACGGGCAAAGCGAGAGGACCATTCAAACTCTCGAGGATATGCTGCGTGCTTGTGCGATCGACTTTGGAAAGGGTTGGGTTAACCATTTGCCATTAGTCGAGTTTTCATACAACAATAGCTATCACGCTAGCATCAAGGCCGCACCATTTGAAGCACTTTATGGTCGAAAGTGTCGTTCACCTGTTTGTTGGACCGAAGTTGGAGAAGCTCAAATCCTCGGTCCAGAATTAATACAAGAGACGACTGAGAAAATCGTCCAAATCAAGCAAAGGATGCAAGCCGCTCGTGATCGACAGAAGAGTTACGCCGATCTGAAGCATAAACCGATGGAATTCCAAGTCAGGGATAAAGTTATGCTTAAAGTTTCGCCTTGGAAAGGGGTCATACGTTTTGGCAAACGGGGGAAGTTAAACCCCAGGTATGTTGGACCTTTTAAGGTGTTAGAAAAGGTTGGAGAGGTTGCCTACAAGCTCGAGCTTCCTGAAGAGCTGAGCAGAGTTCATAATACATTCCATGTGTCCAACCTGAAAAAGTGTCATGCCGACGAACCATTAGCCGTTCCGTTGGATGGACTTCATCTTGATGACAAGCTTCATTTTGTTGAGGAACCATTAGAAATAGTGGGCCGTGAAGTTAAACGGTTGAAGCGAAGCCGCATTCCATTAATCAAGGTTCGATGGAACTCCAAGAGAGGTCCTGAGTTCACGTGGGAACGTGAAGACCAATTCAAGAAGAAATACCCACACCTCTTCACCAAGACCGCACCGTCGTCAAGTGCTGCATCGTGAGCCTTGAGGACAAGGCTCGTTTAACGGAAGAAGTCTATAACACCCCGTGTTTTCAAGTCATTGACGACGTCAATAAATCTACTATTTATTTTTAGTGTCGTACGCGTTTGCTTGTAATTTCATGTATTAAGTAAAATCGCGTAAGCTAAAAATTAGCGTTCAATGTAAACGGGCATCAAACAATTAAGCGTTTACATCAATCAAGTATTAAATAATTATTTTGAGAATAATTATGGTCTTTGTTTATTTTATTTTTATCGGTTACGTAAATTATGTACGTTTCGCGATAAAGTACGTTTAGGCATACCCGGAACCACGTTAATTAATCTACGCTTCAACAAATGCCTATTATTATTTTTAATGGCCAAAGTTTATAAAACTTTACCCAATTAAATGTTGTTAGTCATATGTTTCATAAAAATAAACTAACAAAAGTCTACATGTTACCATTTGTTTACAACTACATTTTATAAATGACTTTAAAACTACAAGTAACATTCATACAAGTAAATTAGCTAGAAAAATAAAACATATACTCCCTCCCCCCCTCCTAACCCACGGCTAAACAACAACTAGGAGACCAAGAGCACACAAAATACACCAACTTGGTCTTGTACTTCCTACCTTTATTAAACCTAGCCATTATATGTTCCTTTGATTAGAGACCAAGACCACAACTCTCCTTAAGACCATGATCTGTGTTTCCTTGACCACTATTGCATTCTTTTTTACTAGCTAACTCATATATATACAAGTATGCAAACACTTAGCTAAAAATCAAACCAAACCCTCTCTTCCTCCCCTCTTTTGGCCACGGCAAGAAACACCCATTTGTAATAATCCATATCAAATTTTCTACAACCTATACAAGCCATTACACATCCATCCTAAGATATACTAAGATGTTTCTAAGCATTGGTTAACCATTTTCAAGTGTTGAAGCATAGAAAGTAAGATTAGGGTTTCAAACCTAATCTAGGGTTTTTATTATTGCAAGCTTGGTTTAAAAATCTAAACAAGGGTTTAGATTGTATTTCTCATCATCATACATCACTTTGAGGTTATCTATAAACCTTTATGTCTTTACTTTTCTCATTTTTATAAGTATATATGTTCTATATAGTTAAATCACCATTTAGGGTTTTAAACATGTTAAATGGATAACTTGCTTATGATTATGATTTTTAACTTATAACTTTTACCTTTTGATATGATTATAGTTAATAATCATGATAAATGGACATAGAAGTATTTGTACCTTGTTGATTTATTGTAGAAATGGTTTATATCAAAATTAGGTTTTTAAAGTTATTAAGTAAGGTTTTGATTTTATGTGAAGTTATGAACTTAGTGATCTTGGATAGGGAAAATTATGGATATTGGATATTTACTATATATGACATAAGCTCATATTATGAGATTATAAAGAATTTTGTATGTAAATTGTTAAAAAGTATGTATAAAACAAGTATATAATTAATTATATAAAAGACACAAATGGGGATGTTTGGATTCGAATCAAACGTGGTTTGACATTTTAAAAGATGCTGCATCTCGTGACGTTCAAAAGGTAAGAAACTCGAAAAACGGATTAATAACGAAAAAGATACGCTAATTACGAGTTATACGTTAATTAAACGGATTTATAAAATAACTTTTATAAAAATTATACAAAACAGAAACTTTGGTATTTTTAACAGATTATACATATTTTTAGGATTCCAAAACAATAAGAAACGTAATTTTTTGATTAAAAACGAAGAAGTTATGAATTTCGCAAGTTTATATACTTAAAATGTATAAATTATATTATATAAAACTATTTTTATAAAAAGTTACTGTTCATGACAGAAACATTAATTTTTGTAAACCTCATAAATATATAGAACTTTCAATTACGAGAACGTGCTCGAAAGAATCGCTAAAAACGGAGCTATAACGAATAAAATACGACGTTTACGGGTTTTACGATAACTAAAACTATAAAAATAACTTTATAACTGATGTGAACAGTAAAAATTACTGTTCATCAGTCGACTAAAAATATGAAAATGTCAATTATTGATAACTCAACTTAATACGAAAACGTGGACGTAAGAAACGCGAGAAACGGGTTTAAAACGGGAAAGTTATGCTAGTTTTACTAAAACGATAATTATAAACGTTTTCACTCTATAACAAGATTCTAAATTACAATAGATGGTGGTAAATCTTATATAGATTATATGTGGTTATCAAGTACTATATTACTAGGGAGTTTCATAATGAGGCCTCTTCTGGGGTGGCGGTATCGGACGAGTTGTTGGATTTACGATTTTAAAGTGTCTAGCTCCATCATACGTCATAATGACCTCTTAAATTATGAGAGCTCCGAATCAATAGTATGATGTAACTTAACATAGACTTGTTATATGCATGTTAGTTAATCAAAGCGTTAGTGCTTATACGACCTATCGTAAATTTAGGTGCATCGATCATTTACGTGGAAAGTGCTTTGGGGGGGGGGGGGGGGGGGGGTGGGGGGGGGGGGGGGGGGGGGGGGAGCGGGGGGGGGGGTGGGAGGGGGGAGGGTGGGGGGGGATATCTGTGATATTTGTATTATCAGTACTCAAGGTGAGTTTATAGCCCCATATTTTTACGATTTCAATGATTTATAACTTTCGGGTGGAAACATGCTTTGTTTTATAAATTGGACGCAAGTGTATATTTTATATTAAATACGTGTTTGCCTAAGTAGCGATAACCCAAGTTGAGCTCATTATCATGAACTGTCAATTGCATAGATGTAGTTGTGAATTACATTATGTGAGCGCGAATGTTATGAATAGATCTATTTGGGATTGACCTCCCCGTTCGGGTGATTAGCTATCACCGGGAACGAACGTTATAGCATGTCGGATTTGGGATGTTTAGGGTTGAACATCTGATCGGGCAGAATAGCAATAATTATTATTGCGAATATAATTGTCGAGCTTCAGTGTCATGAGCTTAGGAAAACGTAATCGGATTTTGTGATGTCTGCATTTGTTGCATTATCACGGGGAAAGTCTTGCGGTCCTGCATATTATATTTTACTAACCTATGAATTCACCAACATTTTTGTTGACGTTTTAAAGCAATGTTTTCAGGTGGTCAATAGGCACGAGAACGGCTGTAGGGATACATTGGTTGTTTTTGTTGTGGATATCATGCATTAAGCTTTTGTCGCATTACATTTTGTATAAATGTTATGAGGTGTCTGAATACGTCCAAGAGTTGTAGTCAACTGAGTCTGAAGTGACGAAGTCTGATCTACCAATGTTGCAACTAGAGTCTCTAGTGATCTAATGCGAGTATCTCGTGTCTGAATCTGAATCTCATGTGTGTTCACCTGTGCTCGATATGATTGGAGCTTAATATGTATTGCCTTGTTGCAGTTCATGGAATATGACCATGCCTCCTGAGCGTGCCTAGCCTCGCTCTCCAAAAGCATAGTTGTGTGGCGGTGAAATCCCCTATCTCTAAACAACATGTTGACTCAGCCCCTCTCAAGGGCTCTATCATCCTGTGCATCCTCCAATCGAACATGGATCTCGTGAGTATCCCGAGCAAGAGTAGTAGAAAGGTCTGTCACTCTCTGGCATAAGCCCTTAACAGTGGTCGGTGCCCTCTCCTCTATATCCCCAACCATGTCATCCTAAACATCCTTAATCCCATATCCAACCTCTCTAGATACAAGACGTCCAGGGGTGGGATCCACAGTAGCAACGTCTAATACTGGCTGTCTAGCAGCAGCAGCTGCTGAACTCTCCCCGACCTCAAATCCGAAAGCGAGAGTAGTAAAGCGAGCTCTCTTCTAAAGCGGCATGTCTGCCTCGGGAAGGTCATCTTTGTGTGAAGTAGATGGTAGTAACAGGGGTAGTGATGGTATCTCTGATGGATGGTGGATGGATAGTGATGTAGCTCTCAATCGAATCTCGACTGTTCTGTAGCCCAATGATGCCTCAGCATATGTAGGGCTAGTAGTAGGTGGTGATGGTAGTGGTAACGGTGGTAAGGGAATATAGGGAAGTGGAGATGATAGTGGGGTAGGTGGAGATGGTGGTGGTGATGGTGGGGTAGGTGCATAATCATACTCAATGATGAGTGCCTCAGCAGTAGCTGACATCAGTGTCTGGGGTCGGATGGACATACAAACCGTGCAATGTCTAGGTGATGGTATAGGTGTAGATGCATACTCGTCAGTCTCAAATGCCTCCATATCCTCAGCTGAGGAGATAGGGTCAGCAGCATGCAATGCACTGGAGTCGGCCATAGCTAGTTACTCCTCCTTGCCTCCTCGTCCTCTTTATTATCCTTATCAACATCGTCATCATCATCCTCATCATCATCATCATCATCCTCATCATCATCATCATCATCATCATCATCGTCATCATCATCATCTCCTTCGTCGGCAGGATACTCAGCATGATCGTCCTTAGGGTTCTCTGTCACACCCTGCCAAGGCGGAAACGCGAGGCGTAACAAGATAGGCATCATAATAACACATTGATGTCAACAATGAGAATGTCTAAAATGCATTATATTAAAACCAAATTTTAGGACAATACCAAACATAAGAGGGGTCTTGTATTAAGGTTAATCGCATACACAAAATACATAGACTTGAAAATAAAATCCAAAATAAATGTCATTATAAAACAAAACAACCAAAGTATGAAATTAAGATTCAAAGACTCCAGAAAAGAAGACTCCATAATGCATGACTATGGTCTTTCTAGCAAAAAGGGGGCTTCCGAACTTCACTTTCCTTAAGATGCTCCCTGAAAATGATGCTTTTAAAACATGTTCATCAAATATGTTGGTGTGAAGAGTCTTCGGTTCTTAGACACACCAACTAAACTCGCTTTTCACCTTTGATTTAACAATAACAAGGCTGAACAATAATGAAACTATCATGGACCTATGCAGCATGACATATATAATTCCAAAACATATTAACAATATGCGGTAGGCATTACCCCTCCGATCCCAATGGTACCATAATCAAAACACTGAGTAGCGCGACTCATCCGATCCAAATCGAGTACCATATGTATCACTATGATGGCGTCACTGAGAAGGCGTACTCATCCGATCCTAATCAATATCATAAATAACACTGAGTAGGCATACTCATCTGATCCCAATCAATATCACAAATAACACTGAGTAGGCGTACTCATCCGATCCCATTCAATATCACAAATAACACTGAGTAGGCGTACTCACCCGATCCCAATCAATATCACAAATAACACTAAGTAGGCGTACTCATCCGATCCCATTCAATATCACAAATAACACTGAGTAAGCGTACTCATCCGATCCCATTCAATATCAACATGTAACACATAGTCATATAATAGTCATGTAATGTCCATACTTAATTAAAACACATAATCACAGCAATGAAACATTTCAAAACATTTGCATCATTTCCATCCCAATATAAAAACAGAAAAATGGGACTATGAAACTCAGATGCACAGCTACTTCACAAATTCCTCGAAATCAACTAAACACAAATAAAACACGTGTTACACGCGATTAGGCTGAATGCCCAAGACGATGTAACAATTAATTGATGGACTCCTATGACCATATCATGTTTATAAACCCCTTTACCATACTTTCCATACCTTACTTATATTCTAAATACCTTTAATCATTTATTCCAGTTTTCCAGATTTTGGCAGAATTTTGTAGTCACTTCATGACTACAAATAAAATACCAAATCATCAAATTTACTTTCCCTACTGCATTCCCTACCTTCCCAATAGGTTATGAACTACTGTGATTTTTTAGAAAAAATAATATTGAGTCTAACTATTTTATAAAAATTCAACATCACAAAGTGTCCAGAATTTGACCTGATTCGACTATCAAAACGTTTAGCTTGATCAGACGCATTTAAACACTTAGTAAAATTCTACAAAAATTCTAGAAAATCATAAACATCATGAACTTGCTACTGTAGCAATCCCATAAATTAAAAAGACGTTTTGATATATTTTTTGACCTCACAATCACAAACCAGAATCTGCCCATAAAACTCAGTTTTGACAACGAATCTTGTAAGATTATTTTGACTGACTTCCACTCACTTTTAATTCATGAAACAACTTGGGTTGGAAAGTAGACTCTCTGTAGTTAATTTTAGGCTCAAGAAAATCAATAAAAGCTTTCCGTATGACCAAGTTATGAGTTTTACAAGATGACCTAAAAATCTGCCCAGTTTTAATTCCGAATTTAACAACAACTAAACCTAACCAAACGCATCCAAACACTATTAATTAGATCCTAATTGATTATTAATGATCATCTTTAACATGTTTACTGAATTTTAATGAAACCCTAATTCCACCAATTAAAAAGTTACAACTTAATTGAATTAAAAGAAAATATTAAATAAGGGTTATACGAAAAACCTTTTAACTTGAAAGCACACGATCTTGAACTCTAAATTTTCTTCAAAATTTTTGATGGTTTCCTTCTTGTTTTTTGATAAATGTCAACACAAGGGAGAGGGAAGAGAAAAACTGATTTAGGGTTTGAAATATCATGGGTATTTATACTAGTTTTAAGATAAATATCAAAAAGATTTGTTTCCTTATCAAACTTGGATTCTCCTTCCTTCCTTTTTCCTTATGCCGATCGAAACAAAGACCCTTATCATATTTTTATTATTATTTTATAAAAATTTCATGGCTCCTTATATATATATATATATATATATATATATATATATATAAAATACAATACTATTTATACACCATATTTACTTTACCTTTAAATAAATACACACTTTAAAATAAAAACACTTTTACTACTTAGTATTATTTTTCTTAAATTATTTTTATTTATTAAATTCATAAATAAATTATAAATCTCAATTCACTACTTAACATCAACTCGAAATTTAACGATACATACTTCTTCAATTTTACCGACGATAAAATAATGAAAATCACTATATTTTCGAATCACCATCACATACGAAATGAAATGACTAAATCATTCATTTCTACTATATCAAACTCATATAATAACACATATACCATATAACCTATAACACCAAAACGACTTACACACATAAATCAAAACACATAAAGCTAGGCAAGTTAACTCTAATGGTTAAACTAACCATGCTAAATCACGGTTGTCACATTCTCCTCTGGATCCTCCTTCGGATCAGAGTCAGCAACATAGCCCGGTGATAGGGCTTTAGGTGAAGCATCATCTGGTAAAGGCTGATCCTCCATCGGTGCCTCGGCGTCAGATGGTGCCAAGTACTCTGGGTACTCGGGCTCAGGTACGTAGTCTGGAGAAAGAGGTGCCCGCTCTGGCTCTTCAGGGCCAGGCGCATAGTCTGGAGAAGGTGGTTGCTCAGGACCCGACACGTAGTCTGGAGATGGTGGTGCCTGTCGTGGGGACTGTGGTGCGGCATCAAGTGCCTCCGGCTCATCGTCAGAAACCCACTGGAACCTCTATGGCTCCGAATCGGTATAGACAGATGTGTAAGTGACTGTGGATGAAGACATGACTGCTGAAACAATAAAATAAACTTATATAAGTATATTATATAAGAGTAGTATAGTATATACGTAATATAATATAAACACGTATATAGATCATGTAAGCATCTAGTATAACCAACTAATGCAACTCAATAGTGTATGTATGTCCCGTAAAAACATTTGTATGATGCAATGTTTGAATATGGTTATACTTCAAGTAAAAACATTTGACCTGGTTCTCTATAACCATGGCTCTAGATACCAATCTGTAACACCCCCAAATAGGGTCGCAGCAGAATATGAGTCTTAGAGTGTTACATCATAGATCAATAGCACAAGATATGAGGACGACCTCTATATGAGTCATTTGAAAATGATACATTGGATTAATTAAATTGTTTGTTACAAAAGCCCATGGCTTTCATGTTCATCCTTGAAAAGTGTAAAGACTTTAATACATAAAAAATACTCCAAAATGTAATGCACTTAAATCTTTATAATAATGTGACTCCAAAATGATGACCACCAATGTATCCTTGTTCTTGCCTTATTGACCTGAGAAAAACATGCTTTAAAACGTCAACATAAAGTTGGTGAATTCACAGGTTTAAGTAATGTATAAAGTAGGACCGTAAGATTTCCAAGTGTAAGACATGTAACACATACAATATCTCAAAAGTAATTACGAAATGCACTAAGCTCATGACACTGAAGCTACAACATATATGTATGCAAATTAATGCAAATAATGTGCCCGTGTAGATGTTCAACCCGCAACATCTAAATTGTTCCAACATGGTATACATTCGTCATTTCGGTACCTCCGAAACTAGTGAGCGCTACTCACCTGAACGGGGATGTCAATCCCAAATAGATCTATTCATAACATTCGCGCTTACAATCCAGTAATTAACAGTTCATGATTCATGGGCATAGTGGGTTATAGCTACTTAGGCAAACTCGTAATTTGTTAAAGTGTACTTGCGTCCAAATGTAAAACAATGCATGTTTCTCACCCCAATGTTGTAAATTATTGTAATTGTATAAAAACGGGGCTATGAACTCACCTCAAGTGAATGGTTGATTATCTAAATCAAATAAGTGAAATGTCTCGCGAAATCCGAATGCAACCTAATTAATTATAGGCCGTATAAGTATAATGTATTTAATGTAAATACAATATCACAAGTTATATAGTTACACCACCACCTAATAGTTTTTGTTTAATTTAAAATGTCAAAACAATATTTAAATTGTACTTTGTTAAATAAAGGTATATGTATTTGTACTTGTAAAATAAAATGCTATCTTTGTCCAACAATTGATTATTTGATAATAATACTTGATTTAATATTTTTATTGATTATATAATGATATTATATAAATAGTTTAATTGATTTTATAAAAATAGTGTACAAAGGTAAAAATAGTGCACAAAGTTTTATAAACCTCGTATCTTTATCGTTTTCACTCCGTTTTATACGTTCCTTATGCTCACGGTTTCGTATTAAGAAAATATATTAAAATATTACATTTATAATATTTTAGCTACTGATGAACAGTAACATTTATAGATTTTGTGAAAATATATAAAACTACTTTTATATATATAATCTTTGTAACCTTATAAAAAACATAACTCATTCATTTTAATTCCATTTCGCTTGTTCTTTATATGTATAGAATCGTGACGAGATGCATTATCCAAATAGAACACTTACTGATTTTATAAAAATCTGTGTCAACTCAGTAAAATCAAAACAGTTTATAAAACTATTTTTATAAACTTAAATCTTGCAAAACTTGTAACTCTTTCGTTTTAATTCCGTTTTTCGAGTTTCTTATATTCTTGGAATCCTCATGACATGTAGTATCATTATAAAATATTTAGAAATTTCTATCAGATCTATAACTGTTTTAGTTTTTATAAAGCTATTTTTATAAAAAACACTTTTATGTATTTAATTATCGTAACTTTGTAAATGTCATAACTTCTTCGTTATAGCTCGGTTTTTTGAGTTATTTATATGCTTACAATCCTTATAATATATACTATTTTCATAAAATGTTTCCATAATTTTATAAAATTCAAATTTTAACAGAATCTTTAAAAACAGTTTGCTTATATATATACTTTATAAATCTAGTTTTATAAATTATTCCTTGGTTCAAAATTGTACAAGTCCTCTAATTTACTTTATACCATGTGTCTTACATATTTTGGGTCCTCTAAGTTTTCCATAATGATTGTCCAAGTATCAAGTCCTCATGATAATTTATATATAACTTTTGTAATTAAACTTTCAACAGATTAATTTATATCTAAACTTATAAATTAATTAACAATTATATAAAGTGTGTTCTTGCATTTTAAACACCATTTTACAATAGATATAAATAAATTTGAATCTCATATATGCTTGCAATATTTTATAAACCATAAAAACAAACCATATGTGGTGATTAACATAATAACAAGTATGAAAATAAGTAAATGAATAAATGGAAAGATTAGGGTTTAAGTAGACCTCAAGAGAGTGTATGAGAATAAAGAACACAAGCTTATACCCTAGCTTAAACCCAAAATACTTCCAAGAAAACCCTAAAAACCCTAGTTTTCTTCTTGAATCAAACCCTTGATTAATCTATATCCAAGCTTCCAAATCACCTTGCAACACCTTAGATATTACTACTAATGATACTTGTATTCTTGATACTCTTAAAAAATCAAAACTATAAACACCCTAAAAACACAAAGTGAGCCGTGGGTATGAGTGGAGAGAACAAGAGAGATGTTTGATTTGTTTAAGTGTGTGTGTTAAATCTTGCATGGTACACCTTTATATACTAGTAGTATTTGGCAAACCCACTAGCAAAACCATGTATAAGAGGTGGTAAGAGTATAAGATGTGTAAGATGCTATCCTCCTCCCTAAGAGGAGGGATATGACCTTAGTGGGTAAAATAAACATGTGCTTAATACTATAAGTAAGTTTGAATTTGTCTTGTGTTTTCTACTCTTGTATCCGGTCCTAGTGGGGTAATGGTATAGAAATGAATTAATTTTTATGTATTGGGTATAAAAGTGGATATTTTTTGAGTATAGATAGGTATTGGTGCTTCCGTATATGCCTAAATGTATTTTATTGCGAAACGTAGATGCTTTACGTAACCAATAAAAATATAATATGAAAAGTTATAAATTATCCTCGTAATAATTATATAACACATGCTTGACGTAAACTTTTATTTGTTTGATGTCCGTTTACGTTGAATGTTGATTTTTAGTTTACGCGATTTAACTAAACGATGAAAATTAAAAGCAAACGCGTAAAACCATAAAAATAAATAATAGAAAGAATTAAGTCGTAAAATGACCTGAAATAACGAGATGTTACAGATAGAACCGAAGCTTCTTCATCTACTACCATAGATCAAGATGCCCCCTCTTCATGTACTACACCAATCAATGAAACAACACCTTCACCAATTATCTCTACAAATGTTAAAGAACCAAATGAAGAAGAAGAAGCAGAGTTTGACAGTGACACCTTTATAAATCCATTTGATCCTCTAGAAACTAGCTTAGTTGAGTCTTCATCAAGGATTATAGACACTTCAAACATGCACACCTTCCAACAACCTCAAATCAACACTAGAAGATGGACAAATGATCATTCGTTAGTGAAAATCATCAGCAATCCAGCAAAACCTATTTCAATAAGACGTCAACTTGCTACTAATGCCTTATGGTGCTATTTTCATGCCTTCTTAACAAAAGTCAAGCCCAAGAATTATAAAGAGGCCATGACAGAATCCAGCTGGATTGAAGCCATGGAAGAAGAAATTTATGAGTATTAAGCAATAAGATCTTGATTGATGACTAGTGTGTAAAGATTAAGGTGTAATTAGTGTGTGTGTTTAGAGAGAGAAATACCTAACTTGCCTTTTGTCTTAAATGAAATTGTTACATCTAATCATGGCATAAATACCCTATTTATAGCCGTATTAGATTGTTGACTAAACTTTCCTAACTTGACATAAATAGTCCCTGCACTTTATAATAGTGCTTACAAGTAGAACATTTCTTTATTTCTAACATTCTCCCCCTAAATGATCTACTTGGGTACTATCCTTATTGCGTTTTGATGACAACTTCTTCCTTATGCTTGAACACTTGATTCTGAAGTAGTTTGTCATTTTCCTTTTCTTTGAAGCTCGAAAATGCTGAGAATTCTTTATGAAAGCTGAGGATGACCTTGTAGTAAATCTCTCCTGATATAATTTTCTTCTCTTATATAATAGGATAGATCTCTTTATCTCTGAAGGTATCAACTCCACTCTCGAACTTAAATCAGCGTTCTCAAAAGCTAACTTGATCTTCTTTATCTTCGAACTTGATCTTGAATGTAGATTTCAATCACATAATGTTGCAGACGAAAAATCTTGAAACACGATGATATTTATTGAGCATTTCTTTGTAAAGGATTTGAACACTAGACTTTATTCTTGAATCTTCATACTCTTTTAGCTCCCCCTCAATCACATATCCATCTCTTGAATATTGAAGTAGTAAACTTTGATTGTCTGAAGACAATGTCGATATTCTTGAGAAGTAATTCCATGCAAATGTCGAACCGGCTATCTCGATCGATCTTTGAAGTTAATGAAACACTACAGCTTATTCAAAACAGTTGATGAAGTAACCTCAATCTTGAATACGAATCTTATCTTCTTAATCAAACTACTTTTACCATAACGATTTCTTGATTCAATTTCTTTTCTAGTATCTTGATTTGTCCTATATATTCTTGCTTATATCTTCTCCTCTTTCATATACTTGAATTGACCTTAAGTTTCAAGCTTATATCTTCTCCCCTTATGATAATTATGATCCATCGTGAGCATCATGACCATATAAGCTTCCAAATAATCTCCAGGTGAAGAATATCCTTTGAAGTCTATGAAATTGAAATCAAAATCTTTTCTTTTCTCTCTAAAAATCAGATAGTCTCTCCAAACATACTCCCCCAAAATAACCCATAAGCTCCCTCAAACCAACAAATATGATTGCTATCATTCTCGTGAAGGTTGAAAGAAACTTTTGTCATTATAAGATTCGTTGAAGATGGTATGCTTGTGAAAGGTAGATATGTTGTTGTTATATGTTGTAGAAGATGAAATGGAGAATTATCAGAGTAAGAACCATCTTCCACATTAACCATGAAGTTCATACATCACAAGATCATGCTTTGAAAATTTCCGATGAAACATTTGAAAAATATGATCAAATCAATATCTCGATGATAAGGATGCGGAAATATGATCATAAAAATCCAAATAAGCAATGATCTCGTGAACTTAGTGTTGTGTTACCTTGGGAAACACATAACCACTAGATCACTTAGATTACTAGTTCACACTTATTTGAATCATTTTTCAATCATTTTCAAATAGTGACATGCGTTCAGCGTTGGCATGATGTTAGCACTAGTAGGATTTACATTCAATAATTGTGAATACTATTTTATAGTATCACTCTAGAATGTTCCGGCAATGTCACATAGACATGCAATGTCACGAAGACATATATCATTGATGTTTAATACAAACGTACTTTTGTGTCCTAAAGATATTTCATTGAATGTCAATATGGCCCTAGACTCTTGTTCACTTTTAGTAAGCAAGGACTGAAGCAGAATGTCCTTTATTCAATACCAACATTCTCGGAATGAGAAGTCGATAGATTATGCGTTTAATCTCCATGAGAATGAAACAAATACTTTTTGAGAAGTATTTAAGTGGCTAGGAGGGGTTTTGCATTTGCATCATTGGGTCCATGATGTCTACTTCAATACCAGAAATCAACGAGTGAAATCCGATAGCATATGAGTTGACCCGGTTTCTATCCTAGTGTAGGAGAAACACCCTTCATCTTTTCTTATCAGCCTCTCACTTTTTAACTCCAACCTTTTCATTGCTTAACATTTGATCCTTCTTCATCATATTCTTGTCACTTTTGGCATCTTTATAATTTTTCATTCATTTTCATCATTTTTTTATTCAAAGCTTTTATCTCTTAAGTCCATTTGGTATTCAAAACATGTTGATTGGCACCTCAAACTCCAACACCTAGACCTAACTTTCCTAAAGGGGAAGGAAGACTCCGGGGTAGATCAATTCCGGTTCTAGAAGATCATAGGAGTATTTTGGGAGTAACTAAATCACACCGTGCAACTCAATCAACATACGCCAAGATAATTCCTTTAGAAAGAATGTCCGTGAAAACCATGATGAAAATCTGAAATCGTATCATGAGATTTTGATAATATCAAGAAAATGTAGAACAATCACTCTGTCTGTTTTTGTATGCGGTGGCATTTCTTTTCTTGCATACTTTTCTCTTTTTCTTTTCATGTGCTGTTCTTGCTTTTGAAGCACATGACATATACTTTCATTTTTTCAAGTATACGATTTCTCATTTCTCTCTTTCTATTTTTCTCTCACAAATCTCTCTTTCTGTTTTTCATCATTCTCACAAACATCTTATGAGAAGGAAAATTTAAGATCTTTTAAAGTTTTCAATTCATTATGAAGACACTCCCCTTAACCATATGCCAAAAAATATTTTTACATGAAGCTAAAAACGCAAAAAATACGGTGTGTGTAGGTGTGAAATGTAAATAATTTTCCATTTCCGTTTCTTTTGAAAACTCTTTTTCAACAACATATACGGACACTCCCCCTCGAAAAATACCATATCTTCGTTAAAACCTTTATAAGGGAGTTCCTCTTTGCACTTTTGAGTCCTTTATTTCTTTAGACACTTTTCACAAAAATACATCGATTTGAAGACCTTTTAAAATTGATTTTATCTTGAAAGAACCACATTTTAAAATTCGAATCGATTGTAATATCATTTCACTCTTGAGTTCATTGACTTTTGAAACAATGATTTTATCTTTAAAGTACCACATAAAGATTTTGAAAAATATTTATCAATGACTCAAGTCAAAGAAGACTTCTCTTCTTTTTCAAAGATAGATGCACTGAAGCGTACACCTTCTTTTCTTTAAAGCACGGGTTATGTACTGAAATGTACACAAGCCATCAGATGAAGCTCGGGTTTCGTACTGAGTTATACGAAAGCCATCAGTTTAAGTTCGGGTTTCGTACTGAGATATACGAAAGCCATCATATTAAGCACGGGTTTCATACTGACATTGTATGAAAGCCATTATATAAAAAAATCTTTTTGTATTTTCTATAAAATTTGGTATAAAAGAAAATCTTTTTGTCTTTTTTTTTTAAAATTTTATATAAAAGAAAATCTTTTTGTATTTTTGTAAAAATTTTATATAAAAGAAAAATCTTTTTGTCTTTTCTAAAATTTTATATAAAAGAAAATCTTTTTGTCTTTTCTAAAAGTTATTAACAAAAACATTTCGTCAGGTAAAGAATTTATGTTTCCACGGATCTATCTACCCTACTTCTCGACTAAAAACTTAAATCGAGCTTCAGGCAGAGATTTCGTGAATAAATCCGCAAGTTGAAATTCAGTACCGACGAAATATAACTCTATTGTTCCTTTTTCGACATTGATCCTTTATAAAATGATAACCTCTCAATCAATGTGTTTTTGTTCGATGTGTGTTTGTATCCTTGATTGCAGAAGATTGCAATTAGCACTCTTTTGAATCATTGTAAATCTGGTACTTGTCGAAGAAGAAGCCTTAACTCAGTCAACTGAGTACGCATCCACAAAACTTAGCACAACAGCCCGCGAAACTTGCTACATATTCAGATTCAGCTGTAGAAATAGCACACAATTCTGCTTTGGTGACCAACACACATATTGTACCTAAAAATTGAACACTGCCAGATGTACTTTTTCGATCTAAGTGACATCCTGCATGGTCTGCGTCTGAATAAGCAGTTAGATCAAAGCCAGAATCTTTCGGATACCAAAGGCCTAAATTAATAGTCCCTTGTGAAGATATTCAAAAGTCCTTTTCACGTGGAAGTTCATTTGGGTTTGCCTGATATCTGCACACATTACATGTTGGGCAACATTTATATCTGGCTGATTGAAGTAAGGTACATTCTACGATCCAATCCATTCTACGATTATCATGTTTGATCCACTGGTTTTCCAACTAAATCAAGTTTCATTTTAGCTTATTCAACCATGGGAGTAGAAATTGTATCACAATTTTCCATTCTAAAACGTTTCAAAATATCAATAATGTAGTTTGACTGATTTATGAAAATCCCGTTTGAAAATTGATTTACTTGAAGCCCAAGAAAAAATTTCCTTTCTCCCATCATACTCATCTCAAAACGTTTTACCATTAAATCTGAAAACTTTTTGCAATATTTTGGATTTGTTAAGCCAAATATGATGTCATCAACATATATCTGAATTAGCATTATATGTTTACCCTTCTTTTTAATGAACAGAGTAATATCAATTGAACTTTTTTGGAAACCGCTATCAATCAAGAATTTTGAAAGAACGTCATACCATGCCCGAGGTGCTCGTTTCAAACCATACAGAGCTTTGTCGAGAGCATACACATGATTTGGATATTGTTTTCTGACAAAACCTGGAGGTTGACCAACATATACTTCCTCTTTAAGAATTTCATTAAGAAACGCCGTCTTTACATCCATTTGAAAGACCGTGAAATCCTTATGAGCAGCATATGCAAGAAATAAGCGTATAGCCTCAATTCGAGCAACTGGGGCAAACGTCTCGTCATAATCAATGCCATATTGTTGACAATATCCTACAGCCACAAGCCTTGCTTTGTTTCGAATAACCAAACTGCTTTCATCTTTCTTATTCTTGAAGATCCATTTAGTTTTGATGATAGTCTTGCCTTTGGGTCGAGGAACTAATCTTCAAACTTTTAATCTTGCAAATTGATCAAGCTCATCTTACATTGCACTGACCCAATCAGCATCTTTTAAAGCTTCAGCCACGTTAGCAGGCTCAATACTACTTAGCAAACATGCAAACAAACATGAATTTGCTAGTTGTCCTCTTGTACGAACACTCGACTTTGGATCACCAATTATTTTATGAAGTGGATGATCCTTAGTCCACTTTTTCTCATGTGGGTAAGGTTGATAGAATGTATGAACATTGGAAGGATCATGGAATGACGTACTTGCATCAAAATAAGCATCTTCCAATCGTTCATCAAACACATTATGTGACGAACTTGCTTCATTCACATTAGGAACCATGTTATTTGAAATCGATTGAGTATTTGTTGGAGGAACCATTACTTCTTCTGAACTTTGTTGAACGTCATCATTCAATGAAGATGAAGAAGATTCCTCTTGAAATGATTCAGAAACCTCATGAAAAACTTCTCCTTCGTGCGAAGAAATTTCATTGTTGGAAGTTTCAACATTCGTTGTCGAAGATTTCGTTATCTTTGAAGAATCAAAATACTCATCGTAAAAATTGTAAAATAAATCTTCCAAATCTTTCTTTGAAATTTCTGAAACTTGTGAAACCGTTGGATTTGAAGATTTTCCCGTTTCGTTTAAATTAGATAAACCGGGTTCTAAACTGAATTGTTTAGAAGCCATTTCTGAAATCTCATCAAAATTCACATTCACGCTCTCGTGAATCTTTCGAGTTCGTTTATTGTAAATTCTGAATGCAGCAGATTCTTTTGAATATCCAACAAACACTCTAATATCCCCTTTTGCCTTGAGCTTTCCAACATCATCATAATCATTGAGAAGATAACATCTGCAACCAAACACATGAAAGAACTTGATGTTTGGTTTTCTCTTGTTAATGAGCTCATAAGGAGTTTTATCAAAACGTTTGTGAATAATCGAACGATTCTGTGTAAAGCAAGCTGTTGCGATGGCTTCAGCCCAAAGAAACAATGGTAAGTTTGCAAATGTAAGCATAGTTCTTGCAGCTTCGACTAAGGTTCGATTCCTCCTTTCCACGACACCATTTTGTTGTGGCGTTCTTGCAGCAGAAAATTGTTGAGTAATTCCGACCTCGTCAAAGAATTTAGCAAGAGTTTTGTTCTTAAACTCAGTACCATTATCAGTTCGAACACGCTGAACTTGAAGTTGAAGATTCACTTGGGTTTTCTTGATGAATGAAATGATCACTTCAGAAGCTTCATCTTTTGAATGAAGAAAGAATACCCATGTGTACCGTGAATAATCATCGACAACAACTAACACATATCGCTTTCCGTTAATACTTTCGACGCGCATCGGACCACACAAATCCATATGAAGAAGATAAAGTGGCTTATTTGAAGCAAAAGCTTCATAAGAGTTGCTTAATTCTATGACCGTTCACCTTGAAATTTGGCCTGGAGTTTTGAGATAACTCGATGGTAACCATAAGGGTACACTTGGGCAATGGTGAATGGTCCGGACCAACGGGTCTTAAGCTTGCCCGAGAAGATCTTCAATCTAGAGTTAAAGCGGAGGACTCGATCACGCGTTGGAAAACGCTGGTTTGTGATCTTGGAGTCATGGTGTTTCTTTGTTTTCTATTTATAGATCAAAGAGTTCTCGTAGGCTTGATCATGAAGTTCATTTAGTTCATTGAGTTAAACTTTACGGTGATCAACCGCGGTCTCAAGGTCAAAGTTTTCATGCTTCAAGGCCTAGTAGGCTTTGTGCTCGAGCTTGATCGGTAGATGACATGCCTTTCCGTACAAGATTTGGTTATAGAGTACACTCGATGGGTGTTTTGTAGGGTACGGGAGGCCCAGAGGAAATATCTGTTTATCCGAATCAAGAGGTACGGTTCTAGGCCTATTGTCCTTTCAAAGAATTCGTTTCAAGCCACAATTGTATTACTCAACTTAGCCATGTTTGTTAGGTGATACGCGGTGGAGGAGACGGTGAGTAACTCGTATTTAAGCAAGACCTTTGAAATTGTGTCATTAACAAAAATGCGGTTTCGCAGTATCAGTTATGATAGCAAGAGGGGCACCAAATCGGGCGATGTGAGATTTTAAGAATTTGCAAAAAACTCGAGCGCCGTCATTGGTGGGGAGCGCTTTCGCTTCAACCATTTCGAAAGTTGTACAGATTGGCATCGGAGTTTTTTTTTATTCCCTCGTGAAGACGAGAAACGACCCCATGAAATCGATGCCCCACACGTCAAAGATTTCGAAATTGGATGAGAATTTTGAGGCATTTCATCACGTTGCGAATTTTTCCTTGACGCTGACAAGTGGTCACATCGGGTGACCAAGTCATGTGCATCTCGGTATAATTGGCCAATAAAATCCTGAGTCAAAAACTTTCTTGGCGGTGTAGTTGGCACCGTAATATCCCCCGGTGGGTCAACTATGGCAAGCTATGAGGATATCAATAGCTTCTTGGCCCGCAACACACCGCCAGATCACTTGATCCGCACATATCTTGAACAAATCGGGGTTGTCCCAAATGTAGTGTTTAACATCCTGAAAAAATTGTTTCTTTTTTGTTGGTCTAGTCCTTTACAATGAAATTCCCGCGTGGTAATTTTACCAAATTTGGCAAACCACGGGGTACTTTGAGTCACCAACGAAAAGGTCACCTTATTAAGTGTATCGAAGAGGTAACGTTTCATTTATCTCCTTTGGGTGGGGAACATTTTCATAGGATTTTCTAATTGGGTAAGATGACTAGCGCGAGATTCTCGGCTGCTTTTTGTGTCTAATTACTTTGAATTTGATCTCTCTGGAGGAGGAGATACCCACCGAGCATCTCGCACTTGATCTTTTTTAGCCAAACAGATATTTGAGGGGGGACGGAGTGATCGTATACACAATGCCTTTTGTTCAAGATGAGGTAAGATCAGAATTTTACAAAGGCATACATCACGGCTAAACATTTTCTTTCATATGTCGTGGTGTATGGGATTCCACCGAATTCATTGTTTTACTTGCATAGTTGACTATAGGTGATCGATATAAATATATATAATAAAATATATAAAATACCAAATAGTAATAGTATAGGGAGTATCCCGTTAGATAAGCAAATTACTTTAGGAAAAGTAATAGTCTATCTTCCGAGTGTCGTTTCCACGGCGAGAGATGAATTGAAATTCACGAGAATGTTTCGTTTGATGCTTGAATGACAAATATTTTGGTTTTGGTTTTAAACTAAAAATTTAATATAAAAACTATAATAAAAAAATAATACTAAAACGGGCATGCTCGCTAAATAAATAACGACATGACATTTATAATTTAAATAACAATAAACCTAAACAACAATCAACGAGCAAATAATAAACGGCATACCACAAGTCTACGATAAATATGGCAATAATAACAACTAAACTAAGCATAACAATAAGCATAAACGAATAAAGCAACAAATAAACATACTAACTAAGCATGGCAACTAAATGGACAATAATAATAGACATGTTAAAATTAAACTACAACTAATAAAATGGAAATACTCGCTAATCATGGCAACTAAAACTAATGAGCTTATCGATATATCAATCATATCAAGCTTAATACCTAGTAACTATATAAACATTTGTGCATATATATAAAGCATATAACAATAGCAAAAAGTAAACTAGACATGGCAAAGCTAAACATAAGCAACAATATGATATCTGTCTAAGAAAACGGCAACAAGTGTACAATAATTGATAAACTATTATATCTAAGCTACGAGCAGACAATGAAACCACGATAATATGAAACTAAACTAAAACAAGGCAACTAAACATAACATAGATAATTAAAAAGTGAGATTATATGAATTAAGGATTAGAAGTCACCAAATTCGGATTAAAAACGAGCGAGACGTCATAATAACGAATACCAAAATACCCATCTCCATAAGCTTTAAACCCGCATCCATAAGCTTCAAAACCCATTTCCATAAGATCAATTCAACCCAACAAATACAATCGAACTTTAAATTTCTTAACTAAACAAATAATCATCAGACTTCTGCTTGCCCAAAAGAATCGATTAACAAAAAGAATCATCGAACTAAGTCATTGGCTTTATAAATCATTACATAAAATAAGATGGAACTAGAGATAAATCCATATAACTAGTTTTCATTACTAAACAATAAAATGAAAAAAAAACGACAAGTTGCGTCTATATTAATTGCGAACCAAAGAGTTTACAAATGAATGATTTAAGAATCATTAAACAACGACTTAATTAAAACAAAAGTGAATAGAAATTACTAGATTTAAAAATAAACAAAGGTTTAAAAAAAATGGAAGTGTTGGCTAGTGTGTGACACACATACCTAAATGTGTGGTGCCTGCTACTCTCCGAAAGATACTCCCCTAAAAAAAATATATATGAAAAGTGAAGTTAAGATCTGCCAACATCAGTTGCCTTCCTTCTTTTATCTTTTTTTTTCTTTTGCGTACACTACACGCAGTAACAAACAAACAAAAATTATTGGGCGCTGAATCATATTTGCTTATATTCTTCTAAAGTTGGGCCTA
Organism: Tanacetum coccineum; assembly: GCA_026074375.1. NCBI lineage: Eukaryota > Viridiplantae > Streptophyta > Magnoliopsida > Asterales > Asteraceae > Tanacetum > Tanacetum coccineum. Next base: position 24,905 of record BQNB010036050.1, on the reverse strand, counting down.
TGTTTGCACACTTTATAACTGGGCATTTGTTTAACTTGAGTCTCAATAAGAATGGGTCAGTCTAACCCATATAAATGGTGTCGGGCCGGCCCAATAAAAGATGAAGGCACCGTCAGACTCAATTTCTCGCGCTCTTTTCATTCCCTTGCTCGGTTTCGTTCGGTTTTGCCTTTGTTTTGTCCTTTTCTTGATATCCGTTACCTGCACATACACAAACACAAAAACAACATATATTTACAATTTTTAATTATGTTTTTGGTCATTTGGGCTCGTTTTTCATGGTAAAAATATGTATAAAATAGCGAATACCAGTAGGCCTAAAGTGTTTTTCATGACGTTGCCCCAGAACTGCACCTATGGCAAAGTCGCTTGCATCGCACATAAGCTCAAAGGGTAAGTCCCAGTCGGGGGCAATCAAGATTGGAGCTTCGGTAAGTTTTTTCTTACATCAAACCCAGTTGAATACATTATCGGAGAGATGAAACAGAGTATTATTCTCAAGAGATGAGTCATCGGTCGAGAGAATTTTTCTGAAAAATCCTTAATGAACGTCGTTAGAAACAGGCTGACCCGAGTAAAATTCCAAAACACCTTGACGGTAGTGGGATGAGGTAACTTAGCAATCACATCGACTTTGGCTTTATCGACCTCAATCCTATTTTTGGAAATCTTATGGCCAAGGACAATGCCTTCCTTAACCATAAAATGACTCTTTTCCCAATTTAAGGACAAAGATTGGTGTCTTCGCACTTTGAGAATATCTTTGTCACACACGAGGAGGTTAATTTATCGAATGAATTACCTAAGGACCGAGAAGTCGTCATGAAGACTTCCATCGTTTTTCGATCATATCATGAAAGATAGCCATCATACACCTTTGGAACGTGCCCGGTGCATTGCATAAGCCGAAAGGCATGCGACGGTAGGCGAACGTTCCATAAGGACATGTGAATGTGGTTTTTTCTTGATTCACAAAGGGTCGAATGGAATTTGGAAAGTATACTCGAGAAACATCGAGAAAAACTTAAGTACTCGTTTCCACGCTATTCTATCAATAATTTGTCCTATTAAAACAGGTAATAAAGTGGTCTTTACGGGTGGCTTCATTTAACTTTTGGTAGTCAATGCATACACGTCATCCCATAACCAATCGGGCAGGAATTAACTCGTTTTCATCATTTTTTCAACAACGGTAAAGATAACCTTTTTTCAGTATGACATGTACAGGGTCCTTACCAAGGATATCCGAGATCGGGTAAATTAATCCAGCGTCAAGAAGTTTTTCAACCTCTTTTTTGATGACATCGTGGATTTTTGGATTCACCCGTCTTTGGTGTTGAACCGCCGGTTTGTAGTCCTCTTCCATAAGAATCTTGTAAGTACAAAATTCTGGGTTAGTACCCTTGATGTCGGAGAGTTTCCAAGCGATGGCTCGCTTGTGTGACTTCAAAACCTTTAAGAGAGCGGCTTTTTCCTCGACACTCAAGTCTTTAGCAATAATGACGGGCAAGTTGTCGTCACCTTCCAAAAATGCGTATTCGAGATGAGGAGGTAAGTCCTTGAGTTTGACCTTAGGAGCGGGTTTTTAATCAATTGAAGATTAATCATTTTTAGCTTCACAAACTTTGAGTTCTTTTTGAATTTTAGGCAAATAATTTCCTTGAGTGAGAGGGGGTAAGGATGGATCATCATTGAGAAATGCTTCAAGAAGAAGAATGTCCCCCTCCAGGTCGTAATAAGAGTCATCAAATTCTGTAAGTTGGATCATCTTCGAAAGCAAGGAAGCATCACTTACCTCGATGAGAATATCAAATCCCTGAAGGATTCGAGGGTCGAAGAAGATGGTGAACGGATCGGGTCATAATAAGGAGTGGGAATTGCCACTGTGGATCACATCGGAGAAACCGGAGAACTTCTAGGAATACTCCTCACAAGCCATATCAAAGATCGTCGATTTCCGGTTAACGAATTATCATCTACTTCGAGGTGTGTTTGAAGTTTGATCAAGATTGAATGTTACGGCTTCTTTTCCAACACGAAGAGTTAATTCTCCTTCGTAAACATCAATCAAATCATGTCCGGTCTTTAAGAAGGACTCCCGAGGGAATTAGGGGTACTCGGGGATCGGCATCAAAGTCTACGACTACAAAGTCGGCCGGGAATTGGAACTTTCCTACTTTTACGTCGACATCTTTGGCGATACCGATCGGTTGGGAGATCGAACGGTCCGCAAGTTCAAGAGTCATACAAGTAGGAGTAGCTCCGAAAGAGAAAGCTTTTTCCACACGGATATGCATGAGATTATGTTAGCGCCTAGATGGCCAAGCTAAGCATTCATCCATTCCGCGGAAAATCAACACCGGTATGAGAAATTGCAGGGTCTCCATGTTTTTGGGGTAACTTTTTTTGAGGTGGCTCGAGCAATGCTCAATTTCAATAGAGTTCTTGCTATTTCCAAAAATTTCTCTGTGTTATGATTAAACTCTTAGCTGTTTGAAGCAAATTTAGGCATGAGAATTAAAGCATCCGCGAAGCTAATGTCGAAATGCAAATCTTGAAAGATTTGGTAAAATTTCTCAATTTGATTGTTAGCTTTTTCGCGGATCTTTTAGTCATTAAGTCTAGACGGATATGGAATTGATGGTTTCGGGTTAGGCTTCGGAGCACTAACGGGAGCAACAACGGGCTCAATATTGTTACTTGAGGTGAACTTAGATAAAGGAGTTGGACGTCTTGGGGTACTTCGTTATTAGTAGGATGGCACGTGTCCTGTCACCTCGGTTTTAAGTTCCACTACTTTAGGAAGAGAAGAAGAAGTTAGTAGGAAATTTGTGGCGTCTTGATAAAGAACGCCAATTCGGGAGTGATTGCTTTCAAGTCACTTTTCGGGTTAGCAACGTGTTGCTGGAAGAGACGAGCCCGAAGTAGGAGGCGTTTTGATTTCATGAACTTGGTAAGCAAATCCGTTAAATTGACTCATTTTTGCATGTTTTGGGTTTGGTTTTGCATATTTCTCATAACCGCATCATTAGCTTTGATGTAGTTTTGAAAATCATCGTTCGACACACCTTGTGTTTGCGGAGCCGGAGCTTAGTACGGTGGAGCTTGGTGAACCGGGGGTTGATTAATCAGAGGTCGATAAATTTGGCCTTGGTTGAAATTATTCCCCGATTTAGGTTGTAATGTTTTGGTTAATTCCTTTGGTTCTTGTTGAACGGGAGAGAAAACTGGAGTCGAATTTGATTAGCAATCGGGGCTCTGTAACCGGTATTTCCTTGATTGAAATTAGCCGCGGCGCTTAGGAAACATATTTCTTGAATATTGTGTGATAAAGTTATTCTTGAATATTGTCACGATAAACGTTGCCATCGGTGGCGGGACAATTTCGGTAAGAATGAGCACCACCGCAAGTTACACAACTTTCCTCGACCGCTTTTACGGTAGCGGGAGCTTGGGATTGGTTTTTCTTATCGAGAAGTAAGGCTTTCACCATATCTTTAAGTTCGGCAACATCGGGAGAAATACCGGGGGTAGAATTGCTCGTACTCACTTTGGCAACAACCGGTTTGTTACGTGAATTACGAACTTTGGATTTGCTCTCGATGATTCTTAGGCAATCTCGAGGCATTTTATCCAAAAAATTACCACCCGCAGCGGAATTCAACGAATCTTGATCATTAGAGTTCAAAGCATTGTAGAAAGTATCGAGTTGATGTAATTTAAAAAATCCATGATGTGGACATGCCCGAAGAAGATCGTTCCTCGTAAAAGGTTTCATCAAATCGTTGTTGAAATCTCGTGATTTCATTTCAAAGGTTTGTTGTCTTGGAGGGAGGGAAAAATTTGTTTATGAATTTCGAAACAAGATCATCCCATGTGAGAATCGATCGAGGGGGTTCTTTTTCAAGCCAAATCCGGGCGGCCCCCTCGAGGGAAAATAGGAAAAGCATAAGCTTAACCGACGTACTCGGGACGTTCGAGAACTTCATCGTAGAAGTGATCTTGTTGAAATAACGAATGTGAGCATGAGGGTCTTCTTTGTCATGTCCAAAAAATTGTTTATTTTGAACAAGAGTAAGCAAACCATGCTTAAGCTCAAAGTTGTCCGCGGTGATCTCGGGAACAACGATTGCATCCTCGTAACCCTCGGTGGGTGCTTCGAGCAATTGCGCCATAGTACGATTATCGGCCATCGTAACTACGGGAGGAGCTTGATTATCAATTGGTTCCACAAGATCAAATGGTTCAACAAAAGTCGGTGGGACTTGTTGTTGTTGACGGTTAGAATTACGGGATTGAGAACGAGTGCGCATGCACTAAAATTTAAAAAGAAAATTTATACTATTTTTTTTGGTTAATTTATTTTAATAACGGACAATGAGATAAGACACTTAAACCTAATAATCAACTAGCTTCACGGTAGCTCCTTAAAGAGAAAAACGCACAAAGGAGCGGAGAAGTAGGAAAGCGCGAAGCTATTAAAAACCTTTCTCCTTTAGGGTCGTAGTTCCTCGGAACGACACACCTTATATCCCTCTTAGAGTTTGTTTAACTTTTAAAGGTGAACCGTACCTCGCAAGTGACACAAAAGGCAAGTTTTAAATCTTTGGTTCGGGAACTTATTATGATAATGTTCCAATTGAGAACATTATTTTAATGATATATTTTTTTTCTTTTTAGGACAATTTTTTAATTTTTTTAATTTTTTTATCTTATATATATACTAATAAAAGAAAAATCTTTTTGTATTTTTTTTATGAAATTAAGCAAAATAACTTCACACGGAAGGATCTTCAAAGCACTAATTGTCAAACGCAACGACAATCGTATACAATCCTCCCCAGCAGCGGCGCCAAAATGACAATGACAAACTCAACCCTTTATATATATATATATATTAAATATAATAAATATATAAATATATAATAAGAATAAAAAATCTCAATGTAGAAAATCTGGAAGTATGATTTCTGGGTCGTTATCCCCAACGAGGAATGCAATGGAAAGTCGAAAGACAGTTTGACATTTGATGCTTGAATGGAACAAAGATTTTGATTGGTTTTCTAAATCTACGAAAAAATTAATGCAATCTATACTAAAAACAATTAAGGCAACACAAATTAAAAACACAAACGGGAATCCTAAAAACGCGACTAATTATCAACTAAGACAAATATTAACCCTAAAAATGAAATTTTGGTTTCTAAACCTCTAAATTGACAAAAGAAAATTTTATAAAAAAGATTTATATTTTTTTGACTTTTTTATAATTTTTTATGAGTTAAAAACCTATTTAATCTATTTAAAATCCTAGAAAATGACAAATTAATTCCTAAAAATTCCAAAAAATGATTTTCTACGTTAGAAAAGTCTAAAATCTAAGTCCTAAATGTTAAAAGAAAATTTTCTAAAAAAGAATTATATTTTTTTGACTTTTTTATAATTTTTTATGAATTAAAAACGATTTTAATGAAATTAAATGTTTTAAAATAATAACCTAATTATAAAAATTCCGAAAAATTACCAAAATTAGCTTGAACTATGCAGGATCTAATAAAAATAAGCTGAGTGAAACAGCTTATCTAAATAAGCTGTGAAAAAGCTAAAAAGGCTTATAAGCTAAAAAGGCCTAAATGTGTATAAAAGATTAATTGTGCAAGTTTAAACCGAAAAAGACCCAAGGGCGAGTGGTAGTGTGTGTGTTGTGTAAAACGTTTGGTGAGAAGGGTAGAGGTCCCGGGTTCGAGTCCTGCTCACCTGGGACTTCCCCTAATCCCAAACGTTTTTGTTTTTGCCATTTTTTTTACAATTTTTTAAAAGTCTAAAAAATAAGCAACTTTTACAAAAGCAACTTTTTTTATAAACCACAAATAAGCATAGAATAAACCCTAAAGTTACAATAAAAAAAAAAAAAAAAAAAAAAAAAAAAAAATGAATCTTTTTATTACACTAAGTCTAAATGCTAACTTTTATTGGCCTATTTTAAGTACTAAAAAGCTAACAAAAAGAGAAAAAAGCTAGACAGATAATAATCTATACTTAATAACAAGTTTGAACAAAAAAAAGGGGGGGGATAGGGTTAGAGGGGGAGAGGCACGTGTTTGACAGTTTTACTAAAGTATAAAACTTAAGGTTTTTAAGCTAAAAAGCAAATAAGCTCAAATAAGCTCTAAACTGAAGAGAATAAGCTAAAATGAGCTTAAACTAACCTAATAAGCTATACTAAACCTAGAATAAGAAAATGCAATAAGCTAATAAGCCTAAATAAGCAAATAAGCTTTATGGCCAAAACTGATAACCAAACAGCCAAAAGGGACTTTTCTAGCTTATAAATAAGCTAGCAAACAGATCCTTATGGCTTAATGGCTTATACCACTAAAAAGCTTAGCCAAAAAACTACAATAAGAATCAAAGAAAAAATAGTTTGAAATTCAAATAAGCACTTAAAAAGCTAAATGAAAAAGGTAGTTCACACAGATTCAACACTTAGACAAATTTTCTAAAACTTTTGTAATCTTCACAAATAACCACTTTTGAGCTTAAAAATAAGCACTTAAACAGATTCCCTTTAAGACTAATACCCAACAAAGAGATTAAATTTGGACCTTAAAGAACAAGAATCAACAGTCAAAAATCATTTTGAAATTCACAATAAGCCATAGCAAGTAAATAAAAAAGTAATTTCTCCTTTTTTCAACACTTTGCAAAGTTTTACAAATTTTGGAAAAACATAAAACTAACAATGCAGGCTTTTAAACTTTGATTCTAACATGTTTTTAACACTCAAACAAACTCAAAAACATCACAAAATCTCAATAAGCAAAAGGATAATCAAATAAGCAAATAAATTAAACTTTAACCTCACAGATTCAAACCTCAAACCCTTAAAACTTAAAAAATGAGATTTAACACTTAAAAACCTAAACAAACTGAATCTTAGGACTAATCTAAGCTAAACTAAACTGACCCAAAAGACATATCTCATTTAAGACAGTTTTTTAAGAAAAATTTAAACAAATGATATATAAACTATAAGCAGGCATAAATAAGCAATCAACAACACAAATAAGCATAAATAAGCAGCAATAAGCAAGAGATAAGCACAATAAGCAGTTGAATAGTAAATAAGCTAAAAATGGAAAAATGAAACTTACAAAGGCCCTTGCTCAAAACAGGGCAAATGAGCTTAAAAGAGCTTATCTACAAGCTCTAGCTTATCAAAGATAAGTTAGTAGTGTCCATAAGCCCATCCAAATCCGGCTTATCATCCAAAAAGCTGTGTTATTTAAGAGTGGATTTTTTTTTGTAAAATTTTCTTAAATACTTTATATATAAATGAAAACAGCTTAACAATATGCTTAAATAAGGTCTTATATGAGCTTAAGAAAGATTCTTGATAACTTTTAAACACAAATGAGTAAAACGGGTTTTAAGCTAAAACTTTAAATTTCATTAATTCATAAAGAAAACATTACAATATTAAAAGGTTACGCTAAAAATAAGCTGAAAATTACAACTAGGTGAAAAAACTTAAGAAAAACTAACTGCCTAAAGGCTTACAATTGAGCTCTATTTATACTAAGCAAAGAAGGTTCTAGGACTTGTGCTTTCTTTGTAAGAGCTCTTGCAGGTGTGTTTGTTGTGTGAGAGTCTTCAAAGACCAATCTTGGCCATTGAAATTGAGTAGTGTCAAACACTTTAACTTAAAAATGGGGTAAAACATAAAAACTTCAATCTTTCATTAAACTTAAAATCATTACCAGGATTTTAAGAAAACATTACAATAAGCTAAAAAACTTAAATTACAAGCTGAAAACTAAAAAAAACTTGATGCCCCAAAGGCTTACAAATGAGCCTATCTATACTAATCAAAGGAAGATTCTAGGAGGTATGCTTTCTCTGTGAGAGCTTTTGTAGGCGTGTTTTTTGTGTGAAAGAGGTCACAAAGCAATCCTAGCCATCCAATTTTGGTGTCCTCCAAGCTAAATAATCATAGCCCTTAAATCCTTTTCTTTATTCCTTGATTAATAGGATAATTGGAGATTGCCAAGGTGGTAATTGGGGAGGGATAAGGTTGGTCGACATAGGGGAGAAGAAAGGGGAACAGTGTTGGGTTGTTAATTTGGCGGGTAGTGGAGACAAGGCACATGAAGGAGATGTACAGTACTTCCCTCTTTATTTTGAAGTTTGGGGAATGTCAGGAAAGGTCCCTGAAAGTGTATATATCTCTTGCATTCATAGTCCTTGTTTGGTGCATCATTGGTCCTTAGAGTTATAGATAGTTTGCACCGTTAGTCCTTAAAGGACTAACGAGGGTGTTATAAAGGGAATGGGTGTTGACGGGAGTTAAGAGGTGTTGATGGGCTTGTTGGGCCGGGTATAAAAATAAAGGGTGTTGGGCTTTTATAAGGATTAAGGGTTTATAAATATTTAGTATTTAAGTGGGCTGACCCGGGCCTACTAGGTAGGTACGGGTGGGCCCACTTTTGGTAATTTAGGTTTTCGGGTTTGGTTTTCGATGCTCTTTCCAATGCCTCTTCCCAGGGTTAACTTTGACTTTTTGACTTTTGTTGACTTTGACTTTGTCTTTTTGACTTCTCACGGTCTTTCCGTTCTCGTGCTCGGTTTTGTCGTTTTGGCTTCTATTTTTGTCTTTTTCTTGGATATCCGTTACCTGCACAATACAAATGCAAAACATACAAATACAATGTATTTTTGGTACGTTTTTGGTCATTTAAGTCCGTTTTTAGTGGTCAAAGGTATGTGTAATTAAACACATACCAGTAGGCTAAGGTGTAACGAAACAAACAATTGGTGTTTAAAGGATTGGCTCTATTGGTTTTTAGGGGTATCTTACTCTTAAGATGAGAGTAAACAAAGGGTTTATATGGGGATTTAACTAACCAGTGTAGTTAGTTAATAAAACAACATATAAAGGCTTTTTGGGTGTAATCCTAGAAATTTACCAATTTAAACAAGTTACTCCATCTAAATCCATAGTACTCATTATTGTGGTCTCGAATAGATATACCAAGCCAAGTTCTAAAGTCTACAACATCACCAGGACACTCATATTTTGTGGAATTTGGGTAAACATTTGGAAACAGATAAGGTTAAATCCTCACAATATCTAATAAGAGTTATTGTGTGCAGGTTATGTAACAGGTAATTTCATAAAAGTATGCTTGAATTTTTTTTAAATTTAAGCATAAGTTAAGCATTTTATGTGAAAAATAGGACAAGTATACATTCTAATTCCCATTCCCCCACTTGAATTATACAACGTCCTCGTTGTATAGATAAAACATTAAAAACAGGAATTAAAAGAATTCGAATGAGAAACTCCTCTGATATTTTGCTCGTAGATTCTCCAAGTTTCGAGTTTATGAGCCGAGGATGTATGTTTAAATACGTCTTGTATGTTCAACATGACAACAATCACACATAGGATTCCAGAGTGAACTTCACCAACTTCCGTCGATTATTTTCTTTTGCAGCGAGGTCATGTGTAAAATATAGGAAAAACATGCAAAATCCTATCTCGGGTATCTACGGTTAATTAAATAAGCTAAATAAACTATACAGGAAACCAATACGCCGTATCCATAAACTGGAATACGCCGTATTGAGAAACCTGTAAAAAGTATCTAAATACGGGTCAGTCTGTTGAATACGCCGTATCATGTACATGAATACGCCGTATTGACATAACTAACAATAATGTTTAAAGTGCATAAAAATAAAGGACTGATAACGTCCAGACATTCAATACGTCGTATGGTATGGAGCGGATACGCCGTATTGATGTCTGAGAAGACAGATGCGATAAAAATAAATAACAATCCGGGTTGTCTCCCGGGAAGCACTTTTCTTTCAGCTAGTCTTTAAGTTAGACTTTTTCTTTCTAGCTTCTTCATTCCGTTCGTGTCACCATCCATCCTTCGTCTATCATGCGAAAGATTTCTTGGTATGCTCGACATGCATCTTCGCTTGCACTCGTCAAATCTTCGTATTCGTCTTCTTTAACAGCAACATACTCTTCATCATCCCCGAATGAATACTTGATCATCTCGAATCTTCTTACAATGTAAACCGACAACTCATGATCATCAAACATTTCACATCTTTCTTCATCTTCATGTTCATTCTCATATTCTTTTTCCCTTCATGTTCCATCACGTCAAGAAAATTACTGTAGTAATTTGCGTATGGTCCTCTTATGTAATTTCCCAAGTTAGAAAATGGAGAGCATTCGTGTTCGTTCACTTTCCACCAATAATCTTAAAGTTTCTCCAATAATCCGTAATCAAGTTCGTGGAAGTTTCCGAAAGTCTTCTTTAACCATCCGCAAAAATTTATCACGCTTTGTTTTGCGTATCCTATGATTCCTCATAAATGGCTTTTTGTTCAAGCGGTTCATCTTTTGAAGATCCGTCCATCAAATCATTATACCATTCATGATTTTGAAAATATGTCATATAACCTACTCGAACCATTCCTAGTAATTCTCCACCATTGCAGAATCCATCTTCATTTAAACTGCAAGTGGGCCATTTAGTTCTCCTATTTTTGAAACGGAAAGGTTCGTAAATATGATCCCCAATTTCATAAGGTACACCATCTTCATCCCAAGGATCTTCAAACTCATCATTGAATTCGTTCATATAGTCATCGTAATTCTTCGTTCTTTCAATATCATAAGTAAATAACTCCGGATCAACCTTGAGTAGATAATTAAACTCGTTGAATGCCATACAAAGAGGTGACTCGTAGTCAAAAATATCTGTTTCTATCTTAAAGATTTTGGCAGTTTCATCCTCATCATTATAGTATTCTTTCTTAAGATTGGGAAACTTGTCATTCGTTGGCTCAGTTTCATCACTTCCTGTTTTCCAGTAATCCCACAAAGCTCCTTTAGTGAATATATCCATTGTCTTATAGTTCACAAACTTTAAGGCCAACCAGTTTTTGAACTTTCAGTTAGTGGGGTCCCACTTTGTTATGGGGGTGTTAATTCGGCCAGTGCGAGAAGGCGGGTAGTATTTTCTGAAAAATTTAGCAGTTAAATCAACCCAACTATTAATTGATCCTTTAATCTCATCAAACCATTTCCATGCATCTCCAACCAATGAGATTGGGAAAACAAGAACTCTAAGTTTATCAATTGGGTCAACAATTCTCAGGAAGTTTTCGATATGCTCAACCGCGTCTTCCCCATTTGTTTCACTAAAGGCATTATTGTGAAAATCATTAAGGAATTTTCCTTTCAGCTCATAAGCATTCTTTCCATTCACATTAATACTTGTAATTCCTGAATAATAATTTGTTTGGTCATTAGCTGCGAATTCTTTCGTGGTTGGTTTCGTCTCATTATCTGCCATTACTTTCTTCAATCAACTAGCTCTGATAATTATGATCTGTAACAAAGGTAAAAATATAAGCAGGATTTGCTCTGAAGAAAGAAAAAAATTTGGCACGAAAATCAAATATGAATTTTAAGGCTTCTGTTACTGTATCAGATGATCAATACGCCGTATTCAATGGATCTGAATACGCCGTATTAATCTTTTAGATGAATACGCTATATTGGATAAGAAAGTTGGATACGCCATATCCAATGGAAGTAGATACGTCGTATCAGGTTATCGACCAGAACATTGTATTAGAGAAAACAATAAAATCACACAAACAATTAAACTAAGCAAATATACAAGCAAACAATTAAAGATAAATATACAAAATATACAAAATTATACACTAATCTAAATTACACTAATCCTAAGGGTTAGATCTAATCTAATGTTAAAAACCAAAATATAAAATAAAAATAAAGATTAATTTTTCACTCCCCAGCATCGGCGCCAAAAACTTGATTGTGTCGTTGTGTGGTTGTAATTTTATGATTTCAAGTTTTAAATTTACATTTTACCGACTTAACCAAAAATAACACTTTAACGGGCAGTGCACCCGATCGGTGGTAGTTTCGTGGTAAGTAGGGTGCCGATCACTAAGAGCGAGAAACAATCTTTCAATTTATTAATATTTTGGTTATCTAAACTAGGTTAATTTTATTCTATGTTAAACCTATGCCAAACCTATGCTAATCCTAAATCTAATGGATAAGGGGGGTTTTCAGCCTGAGAGACTGGTACGGGTTTAGTGGTGACTAAAATCAACTTAAGACACTAAAACACATGCAAACAAATTAACAGAAGATAAAAGAGCGGTCTAGCCAAATATAAGAAAACTGTATTAACCATTATTAATCCAATCAGAATGTTGGTTTGTTTATTTAGTGCAATGATTACTTATCTTGAGGCGGCATATCATTCTTAAGATTAAGGCGGTACTTCTTTCTTAAACCTAGATACATATAATTCTATCACAATTAAACGCACCCGCATATAGCATCCTTATTTGCTGATTATAATCTATCTTAGGGATTAAAGCAATGGTGATCTTGTTAAATCCTAGCTTATAGTGACTTTACCCACTTACTGCTTAATGGCAATTCATACACTAGTAGTCCACTAACCAAGTCTTTGCCAATTAATTAAGAACGTACTCGTTGATCCCTAGGTCACCTGTTGGTCCGACTAAGCTCACAATCTAAGGGCAAATATAGGTTGTTATTTATGATCCTATTGGTCTAGATGTATAAATCACTATATGGAGAGCCATCCCGGCATCTAGATTACTTGGTCCGTATCACTAGATTTAGTTGAATGATAGGTCACATACAAAAGCACGTAAACAAGTATAAACTGATAAACATAAGCAAGCAATCAATGATAAATTAAGCCATCGAGATAAACAAACCAAACATACAGATCTTCATAATCATGGCTAATACCCAAAGGTATTAGCCTTCAAACGTCATAATCAATACAAAAATAATAATTTAGCCAAGGTAAACTAACCGAGTTAACGAATGATACCAAAAACTGAACGATTACAAGAGTATAAGAGATTACAAGTTGTTTCCTATGGAATTAATTACGTTGCAAGACCTCTTCTGCTCTTCTTCTCCTCTGAAAATCGACATTTATGGTTTAGGTATCGAAAATATGATTTAGCACACTTAAAAATCGTTTTTGAGTTTTCTATTTATAAGGTCTGGAAAAAGGCCAATACGGCGTATCAAAAGTCTTTGATACGGCGTATTGGGGGTTTCTTAGAGTTGGGACCACGTTCGATATCTTCCAGAATATTTTATTTCCATATCTTGAATACGACGTATTGGTCTTCCCTGGATACGGCGTATTGATCTTGTTTTCTTTGTGGTCTTTTGTGAAGTGCAGGTACAGATACGCCGTATTGATCTTGTTTTCTTTGTGATCTTGTTTTCTTTGTGGTCTTTTGTCAGAACAGTAATCTTCAAATGTCTTCGTTTAAGCTCCAGAATGCGTGTCTTTTTGCTAATCTTCACCAAGTACTCCATAATTACTTCAATTCTCAAATACAAACGATTAAGTAACAATTCTTTGCAATAATGATATAAAATGGGTTATTTTCATAGGATAAATGATGCTATAAAAGTGACGTTATTTGATGTCATCAAGAAGTTGTGGTTCACCATCAAAAAGGTCAAGAAATCGTATTTCTACCAATTTGACCTTGGTAACAAGACGTGTCAAATTAATGTGGAACTATTTTAAGAAATTCTTGACATCAGCCCAAGAGTTCCGAATCAGGAGTTCACTGTGCCTCCATCAAATGATTCTTTGTTTGACTTTCTTCTGGAACTGGGCTACAAGGGTCAACTAAAACACATTTCAAAGATGTTTGTTGATCACATGCATCAACCATGGAGAACCCTTAGAGCTATCATCAACAGATGCCTATCAGGGAAGACGTCAAGCAATGACATACTACGACCGTTAAGAATTGAAATTCTATGGGGTATTTACCACAAGGCGAATGTTGATTATGCTGCTTTGATTTGGGAAGATCTTCAATATAAGATTGACAACAGGCAGTCAAAGGTCAGAAGAAGTGAGATCATGCCCTATCCCAGGTTCACTAAAGCCATCATACACCACTTCATGTCTCAACACAAATCAATTTCAAAGAGACAAGGTTCACCTTACCACACAGTTGACAATGATGGTGTGTTGGATAGATTGAAGTTCATCCGCAAAGGAGAGATTCACCAAGTATATGGAAAGTCTATTCCAGACACTTTGATAATTCATGATATCCAGAACTCTAAAGCTTACAAGACGTTCATTAGTCTATCCATTGGCTTAATTCCTCCAAAGATAGGAAGAGGCAAAGCAGCTAAGGGATTAAAGGCAATGGTTATTCCAAAGAAGGAAACTGCTGCTTTTAAGAATAAAAGGGCAAAGAAGATAGAGTCTAGTGATGAAGAATCAAAGGAAGAAGAAGAAAGGCTAATCTGAAGAAAACCCAGGGGTGTAGTCATACATGATAGTCCACAAGTCTCAAAGAATAAATAAGCAGATCTGTCTCAGAAGCTGAAGCCGAAAGGTATTGAATTGCTATCTAATGCAGCAAAGTTAGAAATTGACACACATAAAGAAATCAAGGCTAGCAAACGTAAAATCAGATTCTAGCATCAATCTTATGGCTCAAGTGAAGGAGCTGTTCTTGGACCAGAGCTTCCTGATGAGCCAACAGAGAAATCTGCAGTCTCAGATGAAGGTGCTGGTACTTCACCAGAGGTTCCGGATGAGACAAAAGACAAACATAAAGCTCAAGATGATTTAGTTGATTGGGGTTCCACTGACGATGAGACCTTCCTATTTGATGATAAAGATGAGAACCCAGAATACATACCGTGGGTGTTAGGAATACGAAAGTATCGGTCACTTCCATTGATATCATTAGATAGCTCGTTAAGTAATAATTAGAAACTTAGTAGGCTAGTTAGTCCAAGGCTCATGGAAAGCCCATGAAAGCCAAGCCCTAACCGGCCTAGATAAGCATATATAAACCCTTTCCATGCTATGGAAAGGGTGTTGGTTGTTCATTTCTTACACATAGTTATCAAACATTTTCTTTCTTACTTTCTCTCTCTAAGTGTTTATCCAACCACCTCTCTTTCTCCCTCTCTAAAACTCTTCATTGAATCCATAGCTTGTGTGTATTAAGATATTCTACAATTGGTATCAAGAGCCATGAGGTGTTTATGAAAGTTTTGTGTGCATTTGTTACTTGTATTTAGGCGTGTATGTTATTCGAACCTTACACAAAAGATCTTCATCTTTTGTGGGTTTAAAACCATAAAGCTTGCTACTTTTTTTTAGTTAATGAAAGTGTATAGTTCTCCCAAGTAAAGCGTATAAATCTCCCAAGCAAAATGTATAAATCTCTTAAAAGAAGATGTATAATTCGCCTAGGAAAATGAAGTATAAACCGCCTTAGGAATACGTATAAATCGCCCAAGAAATCAACGTATAAATCTCCCTAAAGATACGTATAATTCGCCTAGAAGAACACAAAACTCAAAAACCAAAAAATCTTAAAAAGACTCACTTTTTAACGTTATTACCTGATTTTTATTATACTTCTTACTTATCTAAGACTATTAGAACCTTAAAAACACAAACTTTAACATTTTTGATACGAAAAATTTGAAATCAAGATTCTAGTACAAAAACCTTATTTTCGAAAGAAAATCTTAAAAAATCAAGATTTTGATGTTTTTCCAAAGAAAGATTTGTACTCCTAGCCTATACTAAGGTAACTAAAAAATAAAGTAGCAAGCTTTATGGTTTTAAACCCACAAAAGATGAAGTTCTTTTGTGTAAGGTTCGAATAACATACACGCCTAAATACAAGTAACAAATGCACACAAAACTTTCATAAACACCTCATGGCTCTTGATACCAATTATAGAATATCTTAATACACATAAGCTATGGATTCAATGAAGAGTTTTAGAGAGGGAGAAAGAGAGGTGGTTGGATGAACACTTAGAGAGAGAAAGTAAGAAAGAAAATGTTTGATAACTATGTGTAAGAAATGAACAACCAACACCCTTTCAATAGCATGGAAAGGGTTTATATATGTTTATCTAGGCCGGTTAGGGCTTGGCTTTCATGGGATTTCCATGGGCCTTGGACTAACTAGCCTACTAAGTTTCCAATTATTACTTAACGAGCTATCTAATGATATCAATGGAAGTGACCGATACTTTCGTATTCCTAACACCCACGGTATGTCTTCTGGGTTCTCTTCTTTGTCATCAAATAGGAAGGTCTCATCGTTAGTGGAACCCCAATCAACTAAATCATCTTGAGCTTTATGTTTGTTTTTTGTCTCATCTAGAACCTCTGGTGAAGTACTAACACCTTCATCTGAGACTGCAGATTTCCCTGTTGGCTCATCAGGAACCTCTGGTCCAAGACCAGCTCCTTCACTTAATCCATAAGATTGATGCTAGAATATGCTTTTACGTTTGCTAGCCTTGATTGGTTTATGTGTGTCAATTTCTAACTGTGCTGCATCAGATAGCAATTCAATACCTTTCGGCTTCAGCTTTTGAGACAGATCTACTTATTTATTCTTTGAGACTTGTAGACTATCATGTATGACTACACCCTTGGGTTTTCTTTAGATTAGACTTTCTTCTTCTTCCTTTGATTCTTCATCACTAGCCTCTATCTTCTTTGCCCTTTTCTTCTTAGAAACAACAATTTATTTCTTTGGAATAATCGTTGCCTTTGATCCCTTAGCCGTTTTGCCTCTTCCTATCTTTAGAGTAATTAAGCCAGTGGATAGAATAATGAACGTCTTGTAAGCTTTAGAGTTCTGGATATCATGAGTTATTAAAGTTTCTGGAATAGACTTTCCATATACTTGGTGAATCTCTCCTTTGCGGATGAACTTCAATCTATCCAACACACCATCATTGTCAACTGTGTGGTAATGTGAACCTTGTCTCTTTGAAATTGATTTGTATTGAGACATGAAGTGGTGTATGATGGCTTTAGTGAACCTAGGATAGGGCATGATCTCATGTCTTCTGACCTTTGATTGCCTGTTGTCAATCTCATATTGAAGATCTTTCCAAATCAAAGCAGCATAATCAACATTCGCCTTGTCGTAAATACCCCATAGAATTTCAATTCTTGACAGTCAGAGTATGTCATTGCTTGACGTCTTCCCCAATAGGCATCTGTTGATGATAGCTCCAAGGGTTCTCCATGGTTGATGCATGTGATCAACAAACATCTTTGAAATGTGTTTTAGTTGACCCTTGTAGCCTAGTTCCAAAAGAAAGTTAAACAAAGAATCATTTAATGGAGCACAGTGAACTCCTGATTCGAAACTCTTCGGCTGATGTCAAGAATTTCTCAAAATAGTTCCACATCAATTTGACACGTCTTGTTACCAAGGTCAAATTGGTAGAAATAAGATTTCTTGACCTTTTTGATGGTGAACCACAACTGCTTGATGACATCAAATAACGTCACTTTTATAGCATCATTTATCCTATGAAAATAACTCATTTTATATCATTATTGCAAAGAATTGTTACTTAATCGTTTGTATTTGAGAATTGAAGTAATTATGGAGTACTTGGTGAAGATTAGCAAAAAGACACGCATTCTGGAGCTTAAACGAAGACATTTGAAGATTACTGTTCTGACAAAAGACCACAAAGAAAACAAGATCAATACGGCGTATCTGTACCTGCACTTCACAAAAGACCACAAAGAAAACAAGATCAATACGCCGTATCCAGGGAAGACCAATACGTCGTATTCAAGCTATGGAAATAAATATTCTGGAAGATATCAAACGTGGTCCCAACTCCAAGAAACCCCCAATACGCCGTATCAAAGACTTTTGATACGTCGTATTGACCTTTTTCCAGACCTTATAAATAGAAAACTCAAAAACGATTTTTAAGTGTGCTAAATCATATTTTCGATACCTAAACCATAAAAGTCGATGTATAATTCAAGTATCATTCACCTAATGAAAGTGTATAGTTCTCCCAAGTAAAGTGTATAAATCTCCCAAGCAAAATGTATAAATCTCTTAAAAGAAGATGTATAATTCGCCTAGAAAAATGAAGTATAAATCGCCTTAGGAATACTTGAATCAGTCGAACACGGTCCACTCATTTGGCCTACTATTGAAGAAAATTAGGTGACCAGGACAAAGAAATATGCTGAATTGTCTGCTACTAAAAAAATCCAAGCTGATTGTGATCTCAAGGAAACTAATATCATTCTTCAAGGTCTACCATCTGATATCTATTCACTTGTTAATCATCATAAAGTTTCCAAGGATCTATGGGAAAAAGTTCAACTTCTAATGCAAGGTACCTCTTTGACTAAGCATGAAAGAGAGTGTAAACTGTATGATGTATTCGATAAGTTTACTCACATCAAGGGAGAATCACGTCATCAATATTACTTGAGATTACTCAGCTGACCAATGACATGAACATTTACAAAATGAAAATGGAGCAATTTCAAGTCAATATCAAGTTCTTAAATAGCCTTCCACCTGAATGGAGTAAGTTTGTAACTGATGTCAAGCTTGTAAAAGATTTGCATACTACCAACTTTGATCAGCTTCATGCATATCTTCAACAAAATGAACTCCATGCAAATGAAGTTCGTATAATGCGTGAGCGCAATCATGATCCACTTGCACTAGTTGCCAATCACCAGAAGACTCTGTCTCACTCCAACACTTATCAATCTTCATACAACAATCCACAGTTCCAACAACAATTTTCGCCATCTCCGTCTCCTCAATATGGATCAATTCATCCCATACAACATTACTCAACTACTTTTCCATCCACACCGCTTGCAATTTCTTATCCATCAACACCGTATCTAAATGCTTACACATCCATTGTTCATCAAGATGCTTACCCACAACCACAATCTACTCCTTAAATTAAATATATTGTCTCTATAGTTAATCAACAAACACATCTGGCTAAATTTCCATAGATAGATTATGGTCTAGCAGTTCCTGTGTTTAAGCAAGGAGATGACCCTATTGATGACAGTAACAAAATGATGTCATTTCTGTCTACTGTCGTCACATCTCATTTCCCATCAACCAACAATCAACTAAGAAATTCTTCAAACCCGAGACAATAAGCAACTATTCATGATGGAATGGTAACTGTTCAACCAGTTCAGGGGAGACAAAGTTCATTTGCTGCCAGTACTTCTGGAACAAGGGCTAACACCTCAGGAACATGTGGGACTAATTCAGGTCAACAAAGAATTATGAAGTGTTTTAACTGCCAAGGGGAAGGTCACATGGCAAGACAGTGCCCAAAGCCAAAGAGGAAAAGGGATGCTACATGGTTTAGGGATAAAGTTCTT